>VZTY01005083.1:3980-47162 GCA_013400935.1 Turnix velox | reverse complement strand
ATTCAGGCTTGACATAAGAATGAAATTCTTTACAGTGAGTGTGGTGAAACACTGGAACAGGTTGCCCAGGGAGGCAACACCTCTCTGGAGGTGTTTAAGGCCAGGCGGGACAAGGCACTGAGCAGCCTGATCTAGTGGGAGGTGTCCCTGCCTATGGCAGGGGGGTTGGAACTCAATAATCCTTAAGGTCCCTTCCAACCTGAACTATTCTACGATTCTATATTCCTGCTCACTGCAGGGAGTTAGATTAGACAGCCTTTGAAGGCCCCTTCCAACTCAATACATTCTATGGTCGCTCTCCCACGTGTACCTAGTGGAGGGGATGCTGGTTTGGAGCCACCGTGGCTTCGGGGCTCCGCTGGGCCTCACTCGCCACATACCCCGCAATACCCTCGGCAGCTGCACGCGGGAGCGTTTGGCCGAGAGGGTGACAGCTGGCATGGGATCTGTCGTCCAGTGAAGCTTCCCTTTCTGTGGACTTCGGCATGAATCAGGGCTTTGCTCTGGAGGAGCCTCCCGATTCTGAGTCGCAGAGAGGCGACACATCCCCTGCGGCCCCCTCCCCCCGGCTCCGCGTCCTGAGAGGGGAGCTGGCGGACCCGGCCACGCAAGCGCTGGACGCTCTCCTCGGCCGCCCGGCGGAACGGGGCGGAGGGGCTTTTCCTCCTGCCGCGGCCTGAGCGGAGTTCCCGCCCCTCCCCAAGTGCTGCGCCAGCCGGGCGCTCTCCTGCCCCTGGCCGGGAACAGCACCTGGACCCCCGGAGCCCGCGGGCTCTCCTAGGCCAGGCAGGACCGAGGCGGGGTGGGCGGCGGCGGTGGTAGCCTCTCCCGCCTCCGCCGCCTTTGGGGGCGCCTAGTCCCGCTGGCGGCGCCTCACGGCGCGATGCAGCTGCAGGGGGAGGGAGAGGAAACCCACCCCCCTCGCTCGACGGCCGCCTTTGTAACCGCTCAGCCCGGCCTAGCGCGCAGCAGCTCGGGGAGCGCCGGATCGCAGCGGCGAGAACGGATGGAGCCGGAGGGTAAGGCTGTGCCTCCCGTGCCGGAGGCCGGGTCGTACCCCGCTGCCCGCCTTGGGAGCCGCCCCGATCGTAACGGCGGCACTGCTGCCGTCCCCCGAGTCCCTGAAGAGAAGCTTCTGAGGCAGTTCCGTGCTCACCCGCCGATTTTGCTCCTCAGCGGAGGCTTGGGCGGGCGGGAGCCGCGGGAAGACCGGGTCCGTGGGGTGGAGGGGGCGCAGTGGTCACCGGCGTGAGCGGGCAGAGGCCGGTCCCGGGCCGACTCCGCTCCAGGTGTACGAGGGGGGCTGCCTCGTGCCCGCCCCTCCGCCGGCTGTCCCGGGCGGCGGTGCCCCGAAGGTCAGGCGGAGGCGGGAGGTTGGCCCGGAGCGGAGCCGCCGGAGGCCGGCCGGGATGACGCTCAAGTTCTTTCCCGTTTTTCTTTTTTTTTTTTTCCCTTCATTCTTTTTCCCCTTCCCTTGTGAGCGGCCAGGCCAGGACACCACTGACAACGGATTTGCCGCAGAAAGGCTCCATCCAGCCTGCTCTAGGCCGGAGCCCCTCCGCCGGGGCTGGAGGGTGCCGCTGCCTAGAGTAGCGCCAGGGGCCCGGAGGGTGGCCGGTGGGACCCTGGTGGAGCCTGTAGGCATCGGAGGATCCCGTCCGGGCCTGTTCGGGCTGGTAATTCTCAGAGGCAAATACGGGAGTGACCTGTGTAAATATATTTTTTAGTTCTCCCAAAACCACATAAAACTTTTGGTTGAATACTTATTTTGCGAGGACTATTATTAACTGTAGAGATCGAATTTATTTCCTCTCATTCCATATTTAGGCACTTCTGAAATGCCAAGTCTTTTTGTTCGCTCTCTCTTTTTCAAATACCTTTTGGAGCTATTAGTGCTTCTAATGTAAACCATTTCTAGTTGCAAATTGAAAACCTCTGAGCCATAATGGTTTGTGTGTTCCTTGCAAGCCTTACATTCTCCCGCAAAAAAAAAAAGAAAAAAAAAAGGAGAAAAGAAAAGAAAGACCTTAAAAGCTGTATGAGATATATGTTTAGAAATTTGGCTGTATGCATCATAGCGAGTTTTGAAACCTCAGCACCTCAGTAACATTTTCCATTCTGAACATTACAAGTAGTTAAACTGTGTTAAAGAGATATGCTCTACCTTAGTTCCCTTCCAGGTTTTGGGGAATTTGAGCACAAAGGAAAATGGCTCTCGGATTGTAAAGAACCTGGGACTCACCACTTCTTGCAGTGCACTGAGAAGTGGAAGGGGCTGTTGGTGATTGTTAGTGACCAGAATTGGTTCTGTTTTCCCAGCAGAGAAGTGTGCAAATGCAGATGGGCTGGAAATGATGACAAATGCATTGATAAGTTTTCTTTTATTCTTTGCAAAAAGGTTATTTTGAATAGAAATCTAGTTTTTACAGTGCTTTAGTTACACATTTCACAAGTCATACCAGCGTAACTGTGTTAGTGAAAATAGTACCCTGAAATAAGCAAACTGGTGGTGTTCCTGATTTAGCTCATTTATGACCCAGTTCTTTATATCAGATGTCTCCTTACCATAATAAAGCTAGAAAAAAATGACATAAATGAAACTGAGTTTAAAGGAATTTTGGATTACTTTTTTTTTTTAAAGAACTGAAGTTCTCTGCCCATCTTCTGAAGTAGGTGAAGGCTGGATCAACCCAAGGAAGATTATGGTGAGCTGCAGACCTGCTGAGGTTCTCCATCTGCATGGATTCAGGCAGTCTGATTTCTGGAGCCTCCTGATCTTCTTGGGTACCAGCCTTCAGTATGTTGTGATTGGAGACTTCTCCTCTCACTTGTAATCAGACTTCAGGAGCTGGAGTATCAGTGATGGTAGCCTCACTCTCCATTAGCTGTAGAAGAAGCTGGGGCTTACCCAGTAGATGCTGTATGTATCCTACCACACCTGGGGATATGGACCTGTGTTGACTGTGGTTGCCTCCAGTGAGTTATTTCAGTTCTGAGATACAGCACCTGGTGGTGACCTAGTGGAAGTCTGTAGAAGCTAGATTTTCTCACTCTTATGACTTTGATACAATGTGCTTTACTCATGTAGTTCTGGCTCACATCATTCTCAAATAGAGCTGAAACTGCAGTTGTCTAGTCCCCTATGGTATGACTATTTGCTGAAAACAAAGCCAGGACGCTTTCTTCCTGAAGGAGCTGCCTCTTTACAAATGTGTAGATAAAGCACAGATAAAGATGGGGAATAGATACAGAGTTGATACTAGATTGCCCTTTCCCTAAGTAAATTCAGTGTAGTCTAGGAATGCCATGGGTAGTGCCAACCCTCACTGCTCTTGTGGATGTCCCCAAACTCAGACATCCACTGATGTGATAAAGTGCAATGAGATTATGACTTCAAAGCTTCTTGGGTCTTGAGGATACAAGAGAGGATGTTTTGTTCAAACCAATAAAAAAGATGGAATCAGGATAGAGTGGTGGTGGTGTCATGGTCTTTTGAGTGTGATGAACTTTTGTGGCGTGATTCAGAAGCAGGAAGGATGATCTTAGGCCAGTAGCAAGTTGTCAAAAGCCTGGGGCACTATGAGGAAGGACTTGGGAAGTCACAATTCAAGGTGGTGATGTTCCATTCGTGTAGTTTGCAATATGGTGTTTTCAAGGAGGGCTTTGTGCCTGACATTCCAGAGCATCTCGAGGCATTTATGCTTGCAGGTCCCTGATCAAATTGCTGTCTATGTGGTTTTGAGGAAGTCTTGCTCTCTAATGAGCCATGTGAGATGAGGGGACCCGGGGACTTGGAAATGCAGTCTAAAATCTATGTGTTTCCTACTGGTTTTCAGTGGAAAAATGAAGAAGTGACTTTTGCGGATGTCTCTGGAACTGCAACTATCCCATGTTCTGTAAAGTGTCCAGCTTAAGAGATGCTGCATGTTCTTGACTATTGCGACTGACCCAGCTCAATGATCTTGAATGGATGGAGTTTTTTTTTTTCAAATTGTTTGTACCTTTTTTTGTTTTAGAGGACCTTGTTGATGTAATTAGACATCAGTAATATTGGTGGAAAGGGTCCTCTTTGATTTATGGGTGTGATAAGTGTTCTATAAGAGCAGAATATTGATGGAACAGTAATATGCTGAATGTTTTGCTGCTTCTCTCACTGTACATGGGTTTCCACTAAAGTTATACACTTGTGAAATACTTTTGAGCAAGATTCTTCAAGCTATTTTATAAACATTTAAAATAGTTTTAATTTATTATAAAGTCTTAAGAGTTTGAAACTACTTAAAGGGGTGGCTAGTAATGCTGAAGTAATGAATACTAACAGCTTCCAGGGCCGGATACAGATATTGCTTAGAGATTTGAGCTGTTGATGGTGTAGATGATGACTTGTCTGAGTGGAATAAACAGCATGGCAGTTAAAAGTCCTAATAAATTCTGTGGTATTCATTTGTGTCAGTATTACCAGATTTTAATGTAAAAATGTATGTTTCACTTGAGAGACTGTAATTTAGGATTCTTGTACAGTGAAGAATATTGATACTGTTTGCAAAATATGTCTCATGTTCCAAATTCTCCGAACTAATTGAAGGTTCCTTTCAAGTAAAAAACTAACTTCATGTATATTTCAGATGTGCAAATACAGAATTTAGAGTCTGAGAGAAGGTGGACTAAGGTACGAGTGAGAGAGAGAAGTGATGAAGGAGTGTTGTTGAACTCCTCAGCTAGTTCTTTACCTGATGTGGCAGCTCTCAACTCCAGTGCTTACCCCATTAGCAGCTCTCAGGTCCCTCGTTTTCTTGTTCCCTGCTAACCACTTTCACCTCCCTGCTGAGCACTGAGACCACTTACCCTGGATACAGAACCCCGACCTCCACTGTGAAAATTCACCATGAAATTGGGAGTAGATGTTTCCAGATCGGTGCTGCATTCTCTGGAGCATGCGGTAACGGGAAGGCGCTCAGTCACGGCATGGAACTTGGTTGATAGGATAGGAGTGAAATTTGAGAAGGCCTTTGTTAGTAGAACAATAGTGGAGGTTCACTGTAAAGTGCTTCCACTGGAACTTTTTGCCCCTCCCTCTGCTCTCCTTCCACCAATCTCCAGCCGTCTCCTAAAAGCAAAGTTTGGTGTAACTTGCCTTGTATTTTACACTTTGTAATGTCCTAAAATTTTATGGATTTTTGAATTCTGTTTCACAATTAGTGGCTTTCACTTTCTGTCTCGGATGTCGTTTCCGATACTGAAGCACGGTGTGTTTGCTTTTCCTTGGTGCTGGGCCGAGAAGTGCAGTGCGTCATGTCCTTTCCTGCAGGAACAGCTCCCTTAACACAGAATCACAGAGTATCAGGGATTGGAAGGGACCTCAAGAGATCATCTAGTCTAATCCCCTTGCCAGAACAGGAACACCTAGACCAGGTCACACAGGAATGCATCCAGACAAGTTTTGAATATCTTCAGAGAAAGAGACTCCACTACCTCTCATGTCCAGTCCCGCACCAGTATGGCTAGTGCTTTTTCTGGCAGTATTCACCTTGTCACCTGGCTTCCCAGGGTTAAGTGACACTTTGATTAGATATCAGCCTGTTACTGGAAACACAACCTCCATCTTTTGGAGGGAGTGCTTGGGTACAGTGAGTACATGCAGTATATCCATCGTCATGACAACTAGTGTGAATATTTTTGGAGGCTAACAGACTTTACATTTTAAGAATCTGATTTCTAAAAGTGCAGAGAGTCTTGGAATCTTAGTGGCTTTTTGGAACACAGTAAGATGTCAAAATATGGCTCCAAAATATTTCTCCTGTTTATTTTAGACTTCTGAAAAGCAGGCAGGTGTCTGATTATAATGAAGGAATTTAACACCGAACTCTAGTTTTCTTAAACTCTTGGCCTCTTTTTATTCTTTCTTTTTGAGGTTGCAGGCTCTGTGCAAAAATCCTCTCTAGGTAACTTAACTCTGAACAAATATTTACATTCATGAGATTCTTGCTACTCCAGCAATAATTCTGGACCTTGAGGTTGGAACAGGGTGAAAGCTGTTGCACCAAACATTGGGGAAACACTGTAGTAGGGAAAGGAACCCTGAAAAAGCCTCCAAATGTAGTTTGACCATGTTTGGAAGGAATCACCTGCTCAGTGCATTTTGGTTGTCATATTCCAGAATGAGATTTGCAGAAATGTATTTCCTTCTGCTTGCCATGTGCATCTGCTGGGTGCTTGTAATCTGGATTTCACTCACATCTTCAAAATACTGAATAAAAATATTTGTGTAAAAATTGAAATGAATGGTGTAGTGGAAAAAAAGACTGAGAAGGGAAAGAGGACAGAAGCAGTGAGTACGATGCGAAGAACATTGAAACGGGCATAGGAAGAGATTTTCAAGAATGAGAGTTTTAAAGACACGATTACTTAAGAAATCTGGGATTGTAGGAGAGGAAACTTCTTGAAAACACTGATTGATATTCAACCTGTGAATACCACGGAAATTAAGGAAACGGTCTCCAGGGCACAGAACAACAGAGAGCTGAAGAAGACAGGCAAGGGGAGGGATTGATCTGTCCCAGAATTAATGGACAAAAATACCACCAGATCTCAACCTCCTGTCTTTTAGTTTTATAGATTTTACCATTGTCATCCAGCAGCATGTCCTGTGCTGGCTACACCATGTCTGGGAAATAAATGAGATGGTGCTGCATCCAACTCTGGAGTCCTCAGCACAAGAGGGACATAGACCTGTTGGATAGGGTCGAGAGGATGCCACAAGGATGGTCAGGGACGTGAAGCACCTCTGTTACAAGGCAGGCTGAGAGAGTTGGGACTGTTCAGCCTGGAGAAGAAAAGACTGAAGGGAGACCTCAATTGTTTCCCAGTACTTGGAGGGGATGTAGAAAAGCTGGGAAGGGGCTGTTTGCCAGGGCATGGAGCCATAGGGCAAGGGGCCATAGTTTGAAACTAGAGCAGGGCATGGTTAGGTTAGGCATTTAGGAAGAAGTTCTTCCTCATGAGGGTGTTGAGACACTGGAATAGGTTACCTAGAGAGGTGGTGGAGGTCCCATTCCTGGTGACATTCAAGACCAGCCTTACTGAGCAAGCAAGGCATCTCTTTGGAGGGCAGGGGACTGGACTAGATGGCCTCTGAAGGGTACTTCCAACTCAACACATTTTGTGATTCTGTGAACTCAATCTCACATCCTGTGGGAGAAATAGGCAGGTTTCTCATGAGCTTCTTCCCCTCAGCCCATCTCTGACGCACTGCTTGAGGCTGTTGGAGTCCTGCTGCAGTTGTCTGGCCCTTGGGCTGCTGCTATGTTGCTGGTGACAAGTGTCTGGCAGCAGGGCAGGGCAGAGCACCCACGTGCATCTGAGTGCTGAAGCTGGCACAAGCTGTCTATTGTATTCCCTCTGAAATTTGTCAAAAAAAGAAACTGTGCCCTCACAGACCAGTGTGTACCGTTGGTTGTCACAGTTCTCCTTGAGCTGTGACTGAGTCCACAAGCACTTACACTGTTAGAGGCCTGGCCCCCAGGCTGTAACAGCAAACAGCTGCGTGTTGGAATTGTTACCCTTTGCCGTGGTCTGTGTGGCTTTTCTATTTAATTTTTTTCCCCCTGTTTGTTGAATATCTGCACAGTTCTGGACTGAGACTGAGTGAATTTTGCCGGGAGGAAAATCTCAACCATTCCAGTTTCGTGCGGGAGCCAGGTGTACCACTGCAGCATTGCTGCCACCAGCGTTAAGGGAGTAAAACACAGTGCTCCCACTCAGCCCTCTAGGGCCAGTGTTACTAATTGCTAATTGAAATTCTTATAGTCGGCTGTAAAAACACAAAGCCAAGTATCAGAACTGAGGGTGCGGGGCAGCTGTCATTCCCTAGCTACTGCACAGTCAAGGAAAATAATTTAATTTTTTTTTTTCAATTTAGCAAGTGATTAACTTGTTTTGTCTTCCTAGTTTACTAATGGAGCATTCACAAGTGTTCACAGCTAGAAGAGAGTAATATTTCCTCAAAATAGCAAAATAAAAGAGTAATATTAAAGAAACCCCATGTCATCTGTCCTGTCTGGTGTTGTTAGAGTTGGATCTGAGTTATGACTGCTTGCTTTTGATGTTTTGAAAAAGTCGCTTCACTTAGAATAGGGAGCAGATGCTTTGCTTGTTCATTTGAAAGGACAGTCTGATTTTTTTTTTTTGTATTTCCCTGACAGTGCCGGTCCCCAGAGCTATTTTAAAAATTGCTGATCCTGATCCTCTTGTTAGGACAAAGAAACTGTGAGAGTTAAGGAGCTGTTGTGTTAATGGTCGTTCCTCTATTCCATGGTACAAGCTCTGTTCCCCGAGGCTGCTGCTTCACTCTTGAAAAACTTTGTAGCAAGTACTTGTGGAATAGCTGCCATGAAGAATTTCTTTTTACTTTTTTTTTTCCTGCCCCACACACCAGGCTGTTTAAAGATCATATTGTCTCTTTAAGCCGTGGGTTCATGAACTCAACAGACTCATGCCCTCTGCTGAAACACATTTTCCTATGGTAAACACTATTTTAGACGGTTTCTCTTTGTTGACAAAATAGCTACGGAGTGGTGCTGCTCTTCTACTTATACGTTCGAAGTGTTAAAACCTTGTATTTTGGCAGTGAACTCAGGAGGTGGATGCTGTCCAGCCCCACTGTCGTGTGGGAGTGAGATGTGGTGTGAGCTGAAGCTGGCTTTCCCCAAATGCTGAAAAAGCTGCAGACGAGTTTATTCTGGCTGGAGTGCAACATGTACCATTTGGGTGCTCCTTTTTGTCTCCATTCTCCTTATTCCTTTAATTTCAAGCAAAACCACTGTTTAACATTGTGTAGAATTGTGCTTAGTGATGAGCCTTGACAGCCAAGCCCCTGGAGGTCAGTAGTTTTTCTGTTCAAGGGAGGAGTAGAAACCCAGGAGCCACATATAGTGCTTTTAGGTTGTTGAAATGTATGTGTAGATCTTAAAACTTGAGCATCTTAAGCCTTGAGAATGAGCTTTAAACCTTGCTGTTGGATTTCCGCTATGTCTGCTTTTGCACCTGCATTGCTTGAGTCCTCCAGCCACAAGGGTATCAGCTTCTGAGAGCATAATCCAGACCTGACAAACACATTAGATTTTCCAGGCTCCTGTTTCTTCATTTATTCCATCCGCTTCATTGAATGGATCTCAGACTCCTCTTGAACCCATGTCCCCTCTTTGTTCCACTCCTGGACTGTGGAGGGACCCGCATGTGACCAGTGAGCCTCAGCATCAGCTTCCCACTTGCTTTTTGCATTTCTCATTGTCCTTGGTCTCTCCTCTGTTCTCAAGTCTGCAATACCCTCAGAATACTCATATCAACATCTCTTTTCTGTTGTGGCATCTGTTTGGCAGACACTCCTGTCACAGACATTAATAAAACCCGAGTCAGAAGCTCTCTCAGTGCTGATCTTCAGATCCTTCTGGGCATCAGATTGCTAAATTATACCTTTGACCTTTCAGCCCTCTGAAACTCTTGATTTTAAATCCAAAATCTTGATCTGGTTTAGAAACCTTTTATCTAGTTTAGATAAACCAGATGCCTGCAGTTTCAATAATGTCATGATGGTGCTGCTGTTTCCCTTGTACTTCAAGGTTTTTGTGATATCTGTGTCCTGTCCTGTCCTGTTCCATCCTGACACTGCCTCGAGAATTCATGTTCTGGTATCTCATAAGGGATAAAAATGATCATATATTTTAAATTAGACTTTTGAGCATGTCAACTTGTAGCCTTTGTAATGTGCAGAATTTTAGGTGTTTTAATAAATAATAAAACTTGGTCATGATTGTCAGTCCCCAGAATTGTGTGTGCTATGGGGGATCCCACAGGCACGTCCCAAGGAGACACTTCACCCTCAGCATGGGGGGTTTTATGTCACTGGGTAGTGAGGGAAGAAATCCAAGGCTTTGATGGGTTCGAGATGTCTAAACATCACATGATTTATTTTCTGAAAGTACTGAAAAATTATCACCTGCAATGAAGGCCCTAGATGATTTTTTTTGTGGTATATAATTAGTGGCACTATCCCCAGAGGGGACATAGAGCCTAGAGATGCGATTTATTAGGGATGGTTCTTGTCAGTGCTGGGTTGATGGTTGGACTTGATTACCTGAAAGGTCACTTCCAACCTGGGCCATTCAGGGATTCTATTCTATGATAATTGGAGGTTTTCTTTGTAAAATGTTGGTTAGGCTTTTCAGAGGGAACACAGTTATGAAAGGGGGGGCAGTTCAAATCTAACTCAATTCTGTGACTTCCATTTTGATTTTGTTTGCTTATTTTTTCAAGGCTTGAAAATGTGGTGGTAGTTTAAGGTTTTGCTTTATTTTGTTTGTTGCTGTTGGCTGTGGTGGCATCCCCTCACTGAAAAGGCCTACAGCGCTCTCAGTCTAAGTTGTTTTTCACTTTGACATACTGATCCAAGAGAGGACTGACATTTATCTCACTTAGAAGCAGAGTGTGCTGTGGTCTGCTTTTCAATTTTTCAACAACTTTGATGTGAAAAGACGTGACCCAGAGGAATTTTACATCTGCTCTGACGTCTCTGCTGCCAGGTATGGAGAGGAGGATTATAGAGAATGGAGTAGATAAAACCTTGTCAAAACAGCCAAGTGGGCAGTACTTTTAATGGACATTGATTCTTCTAGGATGTCTTATGATGTCTGTGCACAGACAGTGCAGGAGCAGCCACACCACATGCCTCTAGAGAAAGGTGTCTGAAATGTGTCTGAAAAGGTGCAGATCCAAAAGGGATCCTGGAAATACTGCTGGCAATGTTCAAGTTACCATTATATTTATATGCATACTTCTGCTTAAAATGCTTCTTTATTGCATGTTCTTTTACATGGGGCTATGGCTAGGTAAGAGTTTCGTGGCAATATGACTATTGAATGAGTGTGTAATTAATGCTTTGTGTTATCAAGAATAAAATATAATTCACCAGATTTTTCTTCATAAGGACTGCGTCTTGCAAATAGGTCTGGTTTTCCAAAGTTAGGAATATGCAGAAACAGGGTTTGGATTCTTTATGCTTTCTTGTTTTGTCACTGATTTTTATTGGTTTTGGGTTTTAGTGACAAAAATATGTTGTTCAGATGATGCTTCAACTGACTCCAGATTTGTCCCCACTCCCTGCATCCAGCTGGTGTATGCAAAATGGTGGGAGGATCTTGAGGCTTGGATTAAATTGTCCTCTTTCTCCCCCTCCCCCCCCCCTTTTCTTTTTTTAAAATACATTAAACATATTTTTAAGAATTCCATGCTGGAATTCACAATTGCAGGATTTGAGCTAGTCTGTTTTAGCAAAAAACCAACAAAAACTGGAAGTCTGCATTTTTTTCTGCATTGTTGCTTTTACGCTTATTTAATGGAAGTCATGATAAAATCAGATTTATGTGGGGTTTGTAGCATAAGACTCATCTGTGCATTTCTACAAGCAGAATTTTAGAGAGCTTAGAAGTGTTTGAAGAAGTTGGATAATGGCAGTATTTTGTGCTGTGCCCTGGCTGAAATATGGAGCATTTTAAGTAAAGATACCAAATTGTTTGTTCTCTTACTTGGAGCTGATCCAAATGGGTCAGTGTTGTTGTCTCTCCTCAGGCCCACAAATTAAGTCTGTTCTCTGTGTGGTCCGAATACAAGGGCTAAAGTGAAGATAAATGCATTTCTAGTTTTTTTTTATTATTGAAATTAAATCTTCTCTGTTCTTTTTCTTTGGATTTTGTTTTGTAGTTTCAGGGGGTTTTGTTTCTTTTTAATATACTAATTGCAGCACAGTCCCTTCTTGAGAGCAATCAAGAATATGACTTCCTTCCTTCCAGGCTGTTTTTCAGTGCTGACAATTGTCTTCCAAATATTTGGTCCCAATTGTCAGATTCACACTCTGTCAGGCAGACCAGCTTCCGAACCCATTCCTGCTGCAGTGACTTGTCCAGGTTAATGCAAACACATAAATTTGAATTGTTTTCTTTTGTCAGACTCCACATTTAGGAGCATTCTCTGCTGCTAACCCAACTTGTGTTAGTCAGGATCTGGCCCTTTGGGGATGAACGTGTAAACTAGGCTGAGGTACAGCCTGGGGTATTGAGGGACTCTGGGAAGACAATAGAATCTTGGTTATGTGTACTGTTTGTCATGAGAGAATGGTTGTATGTTGTTTTTCTAAGACCGTCTTTGAAGAAGGGAGATCCTATAGTAGCATGCCCTTGTCGCCAAGGCCAGTGGCATCCTGGGATGCATCAAGAGGACTGTGGCCACAGGTGGAGAGAGCTTCTTCATCCTCCCCCTCTGCTCTGCTGAGATGAGGCCACAATTGGAGCTCTGAGCTCCTCAGTTCAAGGACAGGGAACTGCTGGAGAGGGGACAGCAGAGGATGACAAAGATGGTGAGGGGACCAGAATATCTCTGATGAAGAAAGGCTTTGGGGCTTCGGTATGGAATAAAAGAGTCTCAGAGGATCTTACCAATGCTCACAATACTGAAAGGGGTTATCAGGAAGTTGGGGCCAGTCTGTCCAGTGGTGCCTAGAGGGATGGCAAGAGGGAACAGGCACAAACTTGAGCATAGGAAATTCCTCCTCTAAACATGAAGAGGAACTTCTTTGCTGTGAGGGTGGCACAGCCCTGGCACAGGCTGCCCAGACTTGATGGCGTCTCTGTCTCTGGAGACATTCAAATTGCCTGGATGCATTCCTGTGCGACTTGCTCTGGCAGGGAGTTGCACTGGGGGATCTCTAGAGGGTCCTTCAAACCCCCACCATGCTGTGATTCTGTGAATATGAGGCCAGCTTTAGTTTGGATTGAATGTTGCCATATCCGTGGATGGATTTGCCACTAGAAAAGGAGTATTATCTTCTGAATTCTGGTTGGACTTGTAGTGGATGTAAGTTAGAGCCTGCCAGCATCTTGTATCAGCGT
The DNA here is from genome assembly GCA_013400935.1 of Turnix velox. Taxonomy (NCBI): domain Eukaryota; kingdom Metazoa; phylum Chordata; class Aves; order Charadriiformes; family Turnicidae; genus Turnix; species Turnix velox. The sequence goes on along the minus strand of VZTY01005083.1, from coordinate 34,224 downwards.
AAACAGTGAAATGCTTTCTGCTCTCTGCAGAGTCATTCTTACTTTCATGGTTTTAGGATGATACTTCAAAAACAAGCATAGATACTTGGTTTTTAGTGCCATAGGTAGCCTACAATACTGAGCAGATCCAGAGCAGTAGATCATAAAATATTTACCTGTGGCTTGTCAGGGAAGAACGAGATTCTTCTGAGTTCATGGGAATTCAGCATATTCCCTTGCAATTATATCCAGCTTTGTAAGAAAATTTGTATTTATTTTGCTGACCTTTATTTAGACCATTAAGTTTGATCAGGGATTTCTCTGAACCAAATGTAGAGCTCCCTTCAAGTTAGGGCATGGGGTTTCTCTCTTTTTCTTCAAATATTGGATAATCCTGAGATAATTTTTGAAGGTGGTTCAGGATACATATTGTAAAGTAATAGTGTTTAGAGTCTGTAGTGCTTAACAGTTAATGATTTTCTTCAGTGTATTGGTACCATTAGGAAAAAGCCCTAGTTGTCATTAGTTGTTTTTCTGTTATCTTTTCCACTCTCTAATGACAGGCTTGATATGGGTTTTATCATGGTGGCATGATGAGCTTGGGTCAATAAGAGTGGGAAGTGACAGGGAGAAATGATTACTATCTGCCACACCTCTCTGTTCCAACTGGAAAATAAAAGCAGTAGCGAAACTTGTGGATGCATTCTACTTCATTGTCATTTTCTTCAGATGGCTGCAAGTTCATTGTGGTGGAAATCAGTTGAAGAATCTCTAATCATGAAGAACAGGGAAACATCTATAAAGACTAAATTTCTTCAGGCTTGTGAGATGAGGCAAAATTGCAACAGCCAAAGGCCATTCTTGTGAATATGTTTTACACTCAGTGGCTCACGGGGTTAAATTGATACATGGAATAATAGAACGTATTGAGTTGGTAGCAACCTTCAAAGGCCATCTAGTGGCACCACCTGCAGTGAGCAGAGACATCTTACACTGTATTAGATTGCTAATACACTGTATTAGAGCCTCATCAAGCCTGATCTGAACGTCTCCAGGGATGGGGCCTCATCTACCTCTCTGGGCAACCTGGGCCAGCGTCTCACCATCCTCATGGAATAGAACTTCTTCCTAATGTCTCATCTAACCCTGCCCTGTTCTAGTTTCAAACCACTGCCCCTTGTCCTATTGCTCCAAGTGTTGGCACACATCCCCTTTCTTTTCCTGTAGCCCCTTCAGGTACTGGGAGGCCACTAAAAGGTCACACTGCAGCCTTCTCTTCTCCAGGATGAACAGCCTCAGCTCTCTCAGCCTGTACTTGTAGCAGAAGGACTCCATCCTTCAGATCATCCCTCTGACCTCCTCTGGACCCTCTCCAACAGGTCCATGACCTTTTTGTGCTGAGTGCTCTGGAGCTGGATGCAGTAACTCCATGTAGGCTTTCATCAGACCATACTTTCAAGAGCAGTGAGGAAAAAGGAGATGCTGGATACTGGAAAGTGGAGGGAGGCTTGCAGGGAGTCAGTGCTTGCAGAGATTGTCTTGACATCTTATAATGGCTCATTGAGTTTCAGAGAAGAAAAGCATTTTCTGTTAGGAATTCCTCCTTCCCCCACCCTGTTGGAAGCCTGAGTGACTACTGTACTGGCAGGCAGCTGACTTGGCACTAACACTAAAGGCAATGCTGGAAAGATGTGTGTTCAAGGAATCTGTAAGATGTATGTCAGGGGACATTTCCTTTAGCTGGAAGCTAGTGCTGTGGTGGAGTTCTGTCTGTTAGTACTGAATAAACTGGCATTTAATGGAGTCCTCAGAATACCATAGATCTCTGCTGGAAAAAGTGGGTGTTGTAGGAAATTCTAGATAGAGCCAAGCTAATTCTTGTAAATTTTTCCACTTCTTTCCATGCCCCTAAACATAGGGTTTGCAATCCCTAATGGAGTATGGAGACACCGCATTGAAGTGGCTTTACTTGGCAGTGTGTTAGAACATTCTGGGCCTTGAGCTGTAACACAACTTGACTCTGGCTCTCAATGCACTACAGGAGGGTTCTACTTCTCATATAGGCAGGGTCAGGAGCTTTTTGTCCTCCTAGCTGTAACAGCAGATCTTATCTTCACCTTGGGACACCAGGAGTACATGCATGGGTCTGTATATTGATTATTCCTTTTTTTTAAATTATCACTTTCTTTTGTGTTTTTTCTAAAAAAAAAAAATTAACCTCCTTAATTTAAGTATTTTTATATTTTTCCCAAAACAGCTGAGAGTGGGATTAGGAGGTTACTGGGAGGTGAGGTACTGCTGGCGTGATTCAGCTTAAGCTCTTTGGGCAGTTAGGCAGACCAGACCATGTTCTGTACTTAGTCTCTTGACAATTTTTAATCAGGTGAAGCAGAAACTTGTCCCATTTCAAGTTCTGACTTAGATAACTAAACAACTAAACCTTTAGTTGTTGGTATACAGTGCTTGCACTTCAATCTGACTGGGAATCAGCTACCTTTAAATTGAGCCTCAAGGTCAATTTAAGCCTTTTCGGTCTTTGTCACCTCAGTTGAACTCTTGACAGCTCTTGAGAAAGATAAAAAGATTTCCTTTGTTGCCTCTGAAATGTTGAAGGTTTTTGTCTTTTCCTTGTCCCATCTGGGACTGTTAAGGACTTCATTTGGAGTTTGAAAAAAAGAGGATTAGATTATGTGAACTGACTGGAAAGCACTGCCGGACTAGGGAGGTTCAGGTTTAAGGCTGCCCAAAGGTTTGCATGGGATCTAGGCCAGCTTATTACTGACAAAACAGCTCTTAGCATGACAAACTGAGTCTCTTGGTGTTTTGGCTATCTTTAAAGTTTCAACTTGATTTGGAGTGTTATTTAGTGATTTAGAATCCTTGCAACCAGATGGATCAGCTCTGTATCAATGACATCAGCATCTATTAAAAAAAGTTCTTCCTCATGAGGTTGGTGAGACACTGGACCAGGTTGTCCAGAGAGGTGGTGGAGGCCCCATCCCTGGAGACATTCAAGGCCAGGCTTGCTGAGGCTCTGAGCAACCTGATCTAGTGCAAGATGTCCCTGCTCACTGCAGGGGGTTGGACTAGATGGACTTTGAAGGTTGCTTCCAACTCAACACATTCTATAATTCTGTAATCAAAATCAGCTGTGATTTGAAATGTAGAGGTGAGCTGTCTCTCACAAACTTTTTTCCACTGGGTGCTGCCTGGTAGCAACTCCTTCTGAGGAGCTTACTCTCTCTTCCTCCTCCTGAATAGCTGCAGTGTTTGGCTCCTCTCTTGTGTCAGGTTTGGAAGACTGGATTTGGCTAGGACAGAGTGGCATTTAAATCATTCTTGGATTGTTTATATTTCTGGTCCAGGAGTGGGAAGTAATTCCATTTGGTATTGTCCTTGTTAGGATGTGTTCTTAGGGTTTTTTTTAGTTTTGGTTGTTTTGGGTTTTTTTTGTCTTGAGCAATAGATTTTCCTTAGGTAAAACATCTATTTTTATGTTTTAAATATCAAAGAAAGGAAAAATAGCTTATGTTGGCTGAGTCTACGGTGTCAATAAATGCAGCCCATAGAAGGGGACTGTGGAAGGAAGCTGGTGATGGAAGGAAGCTGAGGACCTTACATCTGCCCTGTGTGTTTGAAATGCTCTTACATTAAATCATCTCTAGATAGGCCTCATGGATTGAGTGCCTGTTAGATGCTCTTGTGTGCCAGGTGCACTCCTTCAGTGTCTCCTACTTAATTTCCACCCAGGGGAGTCCAGGACACCTGCTTCAAGACTGTGCTTTGCTTCCAAGCAAACATAGTAGGGTGAGGAGAATTGGAAGACCTGCATCAATGGAGCTCTCTGGACAGAGCTGAAAAGGGGATGGTGACACATCCACCATCAGCCCTGCTGAAACTTGGCCCTGTATGCTTGGCAAGGCTGTGCTCCTCAGCTCCAGTGGAGTCTTTTAGATCGTGCAGAGGGAAGGAGCAGCAGAACATGGATGGGTTCTGTATCCTTTTCTCATCAAGGTGACTTTGGATTAATACTTGAACTTGATGGAGTCTAATGCCAGTAGACCTTGACAAACAGGCCCCTGTTATGAAGGCTGGGTTGCCTTCTCTTGTAAGCAGATTTCTGCAGCAGTTTCAAATATTTACAACTTGCTTTAATGTTAATAACAGCTATCTTATTCTATAGCAGTTGAGGAAATAATTTGAAAAGACAGGAATATACTGCTGAATTTTTAGCCTTATAACTTGATTAACATTCCTTGTATTCTACAAAACTTGAGTGTTTCTCAAAGGTATCTGCACCGTGGCTTGCTTGTCATGTTTGCTAAATAATGTGTTTCAAAACAGTTGTCTATAAAGGAATAGATTTGGTGGAGTGGAGGGAGGAGTTACTTTTAGAGTTGAAGCATTAAAACTGACAGAATCCTGGCAAAGACTTTTTCTTTTTTTTTTTTCTGTCTTAGTAGCTTCAGTAGAGGTTTATTGTCTCACTGTTGGCTCTGTTTCCTACTTCTTTTCAGTGATAAGAAAAGAGATGAATATATTTTAAAATCCTCATGTTGGGAGGTAGTTAATTTTGTTGTGGAGAGAGGTGATCAGAATGTGTGTGGAAATGCACAGGAAGAAATAGAATTTTGGTTTCTAGCTTGTATTTGCTGTAATTTAAAGCTTTACACATACTTGTTGACTGATTAAGGCATCTAATCTTATATGCTTTTTCCTCATGAGGGGAAACATTTTGACATATCTCCAAAGTCAACTGTTCTCCCTTAAAGCTTATCTTCCTGTTACTTATGGATCTGAGATTATCTTTTTAAAAAATAAATTTACTTTTTAGCATCTTTGCTGGACACCAACCGCTTTTTAGTAGCTTTCAGATAGTAAGTTGTGAACAACTATGGTTTCCCAAAGTTCAGTGTGCGAAGTCCATCAAATCTCTGGATGTGTTTTGAGAGTCTTATGGCTGATGCTCTTATAAACCCCATCACCTGAGGGAGGTTTGTGCATCTGTTTGCATCCCTGAGGTCATATTTTATTGGTTTTTACCTCTGTAGTAAAATCTGTTGTAAGGAAAAATTCCTTTCTGTGCAGTTCTGTATGAATCCACCAGATGCCACTTGATGCTTAAAGATGAGAAGGGGTTTTACATTATAAATTCTGCATTCTTTTCATTTAGAAAAAGTAAAACTCAGAACATTTTATTTCCAAAATGTTTGAAAATTTCAAGTGAGTGCATCAGAAATGCTTATGTCATCAAAAATGCTTTTATGAACTGAAATACTTATATGCCCGAAATGCTCATGTGCTTGATTTGGGCTTTTCCTACTTGCCTGTCAGAAAAAAAAATTAAGGGAGACTTTACATAATGGCTTTGGATGAAACTGCAGAACATAAAACTACAGCCATAGTCAATTCTGATGGACTGTTACTAAAAATTATACTCCTGTTGAGTGAGAGGTTGATGGTGGGAACAAAGACACTGGGAAGGATTTCTTCTTACGTGGTGTGGCTCAGTGGATTGGGAGTTTGTGTGGCCCATATGCAGAGGATTCTTAGTACCTTTGCAGCTTTACCACAGTATAATGAGTAATTGCAGACATGTCAGTGTTTCAGGCTCTGCTTTGTTACTACAGTGTTGTTGAATGCATACTCGTCCTTGCATGCCAAGCCATGATGTGAAGCCAGGGAAAGGTCACTCTGCTTTGTGCCAATGCTGAGCTGAACTTGCTGTGCAGTGACACTATGTTAAGCCAGAGTATTAAAATCCAATTTTAGCGTCCAGCTCCTGGGTGTTTTTGTGTGTGCAGAACACCAGGCAGAGAGGTGACCCAGGAAATTTTGCTACTTCTTTTCCCAAGTCAATAAAATAGTATGTTGCAAAGGGCTCTGGGTAATGGTTTTTTTCAGGGTGGACTCACATCATCAGGTACTGAACTTGTGGTGAGGACTAGAAGGATTGTGAGTGCTGGAACAGTGGGGCTCAGCAAGTCCTGGAGGCACTAGCCCAGGTTGCCCAGAGAAGTAGTGGAAGCTCATCCCTGTTGACATGCAAGACCAGGCTTAATGAAGTTCTGAGCAATCTGATCTAGTGCAAGATGGCCCTGGAAGATCCCTTCCAACCCAATACATTCTATGATTCCACATCCCCAGCATGGTGGCTGTGCAGGGTTTATCTCAGTGTTGCTGCTGTACCCTTGTAGCAGTTTCTCAAGGAGTGATTGACAATTAGAGTGAAGGAAGTTTGAGATGGGTTGCATTTAGCTGTTCTAGTTCAATCTATCTTGTATTAGGAGACTTGGAGATGTGTAGAAAGGGTAGATAGCTATTTTGTAAGTCAAATGTATAATATTATATGAAGTAATCCCCCTCTTGACAAATAACTTGCAGTTTTTGCTCTCTTCATGTCTTTGTCTTTATGCTCTGCTGAACTTCTATGAAGGTTATTGTGCTTAGGCAATAAAAGCAATTATGTTGTGGTTTTGGGAAGCAATGTGCCTCACTGATGTTTTCCATCACAAGCTTAGTGTAACATTTTATTGATACTGTCTTTGAAATACTGAACTGAATAACTGGTACATGAACTGTTTCTTCTCCCAATGGAAAACACAGATCTGTTTGCATCCCTCAGGTCATGGCCTTACCTGTTTTCCAAGGTGAGTAATTGTACGGTGTTGACTGAATTTTTTTGTCTGATTGGAAAATACCAAATCATGATACTGCTGTAACTCCCCCAGAATGTTCTTAAAAATACTCAGTGAGGTGGTGTTGGCAGCACTTGGGATGTCACTTCTGCTGACATCACTACGGCTAGGAGATTGGCAGCACCCAATCCTGAGTGCTTGGTGCTGTCTTCTGCTCTTTGAAATTGCCTTTTCTCATAAGCAGTGTAAAGTCTGACAAATGTAGGTTTTTATGGGGAAATACTGAAACCTCATATTCAATGATACTGTTTTTGTTTGGACTTTGTAAGTAAAAACAAATGAAAAAAAGTACCCACACCTAATAAACCTAGTCTGCTTTGTAAATTTTAATACAATAGAACCTGTTTCTCTCTCTCAGATGGACAACAAGTAAAGGGCAAAAGATCTTCATAATCCGAGAAGTGAAGGGGTGTTATATTTCTTGCCACGACCTGGGAATCAGCTGCTCAGCAGATGTTTGAAATACTTCTTGTAACTGTTCTGCTTATAGATATGTGCATGTACAAGGAGTCTGTACGTTCTTGGTATAAAGGCTGAGTTCCCCTGAAAAAATCCAGAGTCAGTTAGCAGTATTGTAATATGTGCTGGTAAGTCCACTTGCATTTGAAAACTGTCCCAGCATTAACCTTAGTAAAACTGAGGAGTGGACCCATGTTCAGGAATTCATTTCAGTCAGTGCAGCTGGGAAGAATGAGTGCCCTGTCTGTTCATGACTGCTCATTTTAAGGAGCTGCAGATGCTATGTGACCCACCCTGTGGATTTCCACTGCCTTTTTTCTTTCCCCACACTTTCCTGAAGTTGAAGAGAATACAGAGATGGCTTGAAGAATTGTGCATGGATAGTGACCTGGCCTGGTAATAGATTACTTTTTAGTAGTGATAGGGCAAGGGACAATGGTTTGAAACTGGAGCAGGTCAGGGTTAGATGAGACATTAGTAAGAAGCTCTTTCCCATGAGGGTGGTGAGGCACTGGGACAGGTTGCGCAGAAAGATGGTAAGAGGCCCCATCCCAGGAGACATTCAAGGCCAGGACTGATGAGGCTCTGAGCAACCTGATGTAGTACAAGATGTCCCTGCTCACTGCAGCGGGCTGGACTAGATGGCCTCTGAAGGGCCCTTCCAACGTGACAATTCTATGATTCTGTAGATGTCTTTAGCCCAGGCAGGTGTTGTCTAAGTCAGTCAGGGGATCTGTCTGTCAGTTGAGAATACTGTAAGGGTGGCTCACTTGTGAAGCTCTGGGTCTGTCTGGGTGAGGTGCTGCTAGGCCTGGTTGTTGGCATCTCTCCGTTTAGCAGAGAGGTGGATGGACATAACCACAGCTGGGAAAGCTTTGAAATGTCAGGAGGAGCACTGAAGTTTGTGTTTGGAGGGTTGCCAAAATCTAATTCAATAATTGGTACCATTTATAAAAAAATCTGAGTTTCCCTTTGTTTTTTATTCTGAGCACAGAATAAAAACTCAGCATTACCTCTTTCCTTCACCCCTCACACCTGGGCAATGTATGAAACTAGAGGAATTCCACTGCTGTTCTCACAAAAATTGAACTGGGATGAGAGTTTACAGGGAGCGGTCCCTCCTCCTCTCCCTCTTCCCTTTCCATCTGTTAACCAAATCCTTAGGTTTTCATTTTCACTCTTTTTTTTAGTTGTTAGTTTCTTGTATTGCTTATGGGCAGCTCTTTTATTAGTCTGCTATTCAGTTTTTTGTCAAAAACCCATAAAGGAATTATACTGAAAAACAAAACAGAAATTTTCAGCCAAGCCCAACCTTTTCATTAATGTGGATCTGAACATACCCAGAAGGTGGACAGAAGGCTGTAAAGGTCCTGGGGCAACAAAACTTTAGCTTAATCCAAACTTGAGCTTGCACAAGTGGAAAACTGTATTTCATGGGTTGCGGAGGAGCAGGACAGGGTAGCAATCGTGGGGCAGCTCAGAGAAGCTCTGGTTGAGTTCTTCTGAAGCTCACCCAGGGAGGTGGGTGATTGGTTTGACTTCCAGCACACACCCTTTCTCATTGTGGGAAACCTGGACTTTTCTAGAATACTGTGTTTTTCCTTTTCTCCCTTTGCTCATGCCTCTTTGAGGCTCTTTTTCCTGCAGTCCAAACAGGCCCAAGTTCCATTTTGTTTTGTAACTATTATAGTTGTTTCCCACCTTTTACATACAGTGGTCTTCTTTTTTTACATATTTATTTAGCAATATGGAAAGATATTTCCTTTAGAAAAATGATATCTTGAGCCAAGACCCCCCCTTGCCAATACATGTCATTAGCACAGACAAAATAAACACTAACCAGCCCAAATCCAAACCTCTTGGCAGTGAATGAGATCAAAGAGCTCTCTTGTCTGTCTTGTGCAAGATATTTGAACCCATTCAAGAGACTGTACTTTAAAGAACAGCATTCAAAATAGAAGCCGTAGGTGCCATAAAATAGGAAAATTAGTGAGGACCTGATAACTTCATTCTTTCAGCTGCCATGAAGTTTCATGGTTTCCTTGTAGTAGAGGGGCTGCAGCCCTTGGATCATCCTCATCCGTGGTCTGCTCTGGCCCTCCTCTAATAGCTCCATGTCCTTGTTGCGCTGCGGGCACCAGAGCTGGATGCAGTAACTCCAAGTAAGGTCTCGTCAGAGCATAATTTCAAGTGCAGTGGGAAAAATTAAGATGCTGGATGCTGGAAAGCCAGGGGAGCCTTCAAATTTTGAGTGTTTTCTGTGTCCAAGGTGTCTGGAGGAGCCCTCCTCAGCACCACTCCTCACTGCCTGCAGGATTGCTGGTGAACATCAGAAACTTCAGCCCCTTGGTTTGTCTCTCTTTGGTTCCCTTAAGCAAAAACCTGCTGAATGTCAATTGAATTTTGGTAATTAATAAATTTGACCATGTCAGTGGTAATGTTACTTCATAAAATGCTTTAGGATTTTTTTTATTTTAAAACAAGTCTTTTGTGTAATAAGATTATCATTAAGCCTGATTAGTTATGATTGAACACGTTCCAGAATCCAAGGCTCTAGGAACCACAGGCTTGACTTGATAGTAGTTTTGCAGATGTTGTGCTGGCAGATTTTTGAGTGCTGCAATATAGGAACACCCAGATATTTATTTTTTCTAATAATTTGTATGAATGCAGTTTAATTTTTTTCATGCACTGGTTTGCTGGGCCATGCAAGTGGTGCTGCTGGTTCCTGGCAAGGCAACTGGGTTAGTTGTACCTTTTATGCTTGGTAGCCTGGTAGAAAGAAGAGCATTTGAGTGGATTGTAACCTTTCTCTTCACAGCAAAAGATAAAATGAGGGGGAAATTTAAAGGTAGTAGGCAAAAACTGCAAGTAAAGCTTTGAATGCAAAAGCTGTTTTCATAAATCAGAACATTATAATAGTCCATACCAAAGCTGCTCATATAATCATGGTCTCTTTGCTTCGGTACAAATTTCTGCAGGGTAATTTGCCTAATGCCTTTTTTGTTGCTCTGAATCAACTGGAAAAGAGAGTGGAAGGAAGCAGGAGAGATCTGGGCCCAGCTGGGTGCTTGGGCAAAGGAGAGCAGGAGATGCCCAAGTTTGGCAGAGAAAGAGACTCTATTGTTTGTGGGGTACTGTCACCTTTACTCCTGATTAATAGCTCTTTATTCCATGAAATTAATTCAAGGAAGCCTTTCAGTTTCTTAAGATAAGACTGCTGTATTTTGGTATGTGGATGAGAATCAGTCCCTGTTTGCAGCATTCCAGATTTACATATGAGCCTTATAAAAATATAGCTTCTGTTCTCTATACTACTACTCTAATGTAAGTGGGTGTATGAGTCCACCTTCCTCTTTCCTTTTTAGTAAAGTTGGAAAAGCAAAACCAATGCTCCTCTTCTTGGGGGGACAAGACCTTTCTAATGTCAGACCTTGTGGCAGTTGTGGAACCAACTGCACTCCAGCACAGCATAAGGGGAAGGGATGCTTTCTAACAGTGCTGAAGTTTTGTTCGGAAGCACTGGTTTAAATCTTTTAATGAAACTATTTCTTTGCTAATATGCTTACTGCTTAGTGTAAATGAATCTCTGTGGTATAATTCTGTGTTCTTTTTAGTACTTCTTGCACAAAAAGCTGTTACAGTGCAGAGTTCTTTGTGTGATGTCTGTTCTTCCTGTGCTCCTTTGCTGTTTTTTTCTTGCAGAATTGCATATTCTGTTTGTCTTGGACCATGACTGAGGGACAGATTTTCTCTCTCTGGTGCCAGTGATGTTCTGCCAGAGTTTTAGCAGGGGATTCCCACCAGAATTTCCCTGCCTATCCCATGTGGCCAGGAGCTGTGTGTATCAAGAATGCATGCACTTCATTTTTTGCTTTGGGGAGTGAGAAAACAAAGGCTCCCCTTTTTCTTGTTTTGGTTTGAATTTATTTTCTCAAAAGATATTGCCAGCTTGCTAGTGGTGCTGGGGGTGGCAGCCCTGTTGTGGGATCTTGGTTGGCATGCTGGGCAGGAGTCTCTGCTCCAGTTCTGTTCTGCTCTGAAACCTTGGCAGCACCTTCCTTTTTTTTTCTTCTGTCTTTCTTTTTAAACATTCTTTGTGCTGTGAACAAAGACTGTTTTTAGGAAGTATTTGTACAGTGGCCATCTCACTGGGCTCTGCTTTCCTTTGGGATGGTTAGGTGCTTTTGTAGTAGTAACAGAATTGAAGCTTGACACTGGTCAAAGAAGCTTGTGTCAGAGTGTCCTTACAAGAGCAAGACCTGCTGTTCTATGGCCCAGATCTTCCAAAAAACCTGTGAAATACACAGAAATTAATGTGGGTTACCTACATTGTATCTATACACCTATTTAGCTAATTTCAGAGACTCACCTTCTTCACTGCTCCTTCCCTTCCTCACCTCCTCTACCCTGTGAATCACAATGCAAGCATTGCAGCCAGCGTCAGTACTGTCTAGAGGAGGCTGTTCACCCAGGGGAGATGAGACCTCTGTGTCTTGGTGGTGCTGGGTGTTTTTCAGTATGAGGAGGATGAGGTCCTGTAGTCAAACCACGTCCAGGATTTGTCAAGAGGATCAGTAATGTAGCTTTAGAAAATGCATCCTCTAATGAAGGTGCCTGGCTGCAATTTGCTGTTTTATGAACATGGGTTCTGTGCCCCTGTCCTTACTTGGCAAAAGAAGGAAATTATGAGTGTTCTTCAGTCTGATGCTACTGCTGGACATTTGTACTAATTGTGCTGCTGCTCTCTTGCATTGTCCCTGCAACAGATATTGGAGGTTTTGGAAGGAGATTATTCACTGATGTGTTATTTATGAATAAGTTTTTATTCTGTTGCTCTTAAAGAGATGATGGATCATATTGATCAGAAGAAATTACTGTGACAACAGCTAGCCACCTTTCTGTAAGCTTGAAGTTATGAAACAATCATTGTCAAGGTGTGCATATATATACATACATATGTAAAACACATATACAAAACACACATATGCATGTGTATGCATGTGTGTGTACATATATATATATATGTATATATAAAATGAAGAATTACATACATGAAAATTTAAAAGAAGTTGACCTGACTCCTGCTCTTGCAAAGGCTGTTCAGTGTTAGGCACCATTCCCAGTACACAACTGTGCTTCCCCTTCCACAAGGGCTGGCTTTGTTTTTTGGGTGAAGTCAGAGTCTATTTAAAACACTGTGTTTTAATAATGAATGTAGCTGGAAACTGGAGGAAATGAGTCTGTGGGATTTTGTCCTGATAAAAAAACAAACTGGAAATTGCAAAGTCAACTGTGAATAAATGATTGTCAGATTTTTTTTTTCTGCTTTCCAGTTTTATTTCTCTTTGAGCAATGTTTTGGAAACAATTATAAAGCTTATTATATCAGTGACTTAATTCAAGTAAGTTCTACTTGCTTTCAAAGCATAACCTGATAATGGAAATGATCTGGTCATCTAGCATCCAGTTGCTGAATATTTTATTTATCCTTTTAGAAGAAAAATGAACGAACTTAAATAGCTGAAGTTATTGAGGTGTTTCACCACCGTTTGACACCAGTTTAAAGTGATAAATCAGTTACAAGTTAATTAAATGTCTCTCTTTTCCTGCAGGATTTTAAGGGGAAGTGTTCAAAATAATTAAGTTGCAGGAGTACCTATGACCATAGCAAAATATTCTGTTTAGTTTGTTTCAGCTTAAAAAAGCAAAGATACTGAATACTTATAGGAATGTATTTTTGCAGAAAGGTGACTGGCAGCAAATCTAGTTCCACTTTTCTCAAAATTTACTCCAGTTTTCAGAAGTGATAAAACTTAGCAGTGATAAAACCCCATTGCTGGCTTAGCACCGCCAGGGAAGCTCCAAGAGTACTGAAACAATCAAGCTTTCAAGTTTCCCTTTAGTAAGTGCAGATTCAGGACAGGGAAATAATTGCTAAACTTTGTTTCGTAAAAAAATTTTAATTGACATTTTAAATCAGCCTTAGTTTCTAGAGTAGTGGTGCTCTAAGCTGTATTGGTGCATATGAGGAATGTTCCTGCTGCTGTATGGGAAGGATACACTGCCCATTAGCAAAGAGAGGGTTTTAAATGTTTTTAAAAATCCCTTCAGCTTCCTTTCTAGGGACTTGGACTGGGTTGGAATCTGTGTAAGATCCAGATGGCTCACAGATCAGTGACTATGCCCACAGTCAGTTCTCTGCAGGAGAAAATTGCAAAATCCATATTGTGCACCACAGCCCATCCTGCATTTAGCAGATCCCTCTGTGAATCCCCATTCCCACGAGCTCTGCAACATTTCACTTGCAGGTCTTTAACTCTGGAGACTGTCATGTCTTCACATGTTGTGCTTGTGTAGCTTTTAGACCAGGCAATAATGGTGATTTTTTTTTGTTATTTAGAAGTACTCCAAAGTATTTAAAAAAATTGGCTCTTTGGCATTGTGTTGTCATATGGCTTGAGTGATTCACCATGTTCTCTGTGTTTTTTAGTGATTTCTGTCACGTGCAACTCCTGATACTATTAATAGACAGTGGCTAAGATATCTGCACCAGACCCAGAGTGGTTAAACTGGGGACCTGATGGCATCATCTTCCTTTGTTTCATACTCAGGTGAATGCAACTGTGAGAATATTAAATAAAGAGTATATCATTGCTTCCTGCTTTGCTGTGTACATGATTTGAAGTGTAAGGTTATTCTTAACAATGCCCTTTTTAAAATTTACATCTCCATTTTTTATTTCCAACAACATGCTGTCAATATTCTATGGGCTACTATCAACTGAGAGATTAATTCTTTATTTGCTTGAGTGTGAGCAATTCTAATAAAAAGCTTCAAGATTGCAGGGGTATCATATAGTAATAAAAAGCCATCCACTTGTTCTTTGTGGATTTTTTTTTCTTAATAGAAGGTGAAGATCTATTTTTTTCCCTTAGCTGTGCGCATCTGATGTCTTGCCTTGTTACTAGGAGACGTGGTATGACACATATGGTACTTTCCTTATGCACAGTGGTATCAGCCACTTCATCATAGGAATGTAGGCTGGGAAAGATCTGTGACTATTTAGCTCTTAGATAGTCTAAAACAGTAATGTGTTTTTATTTCTTTGGTGAGCTTTTGAAGAAACCTCCTGTGTATCCTTTTTGAGCACACTTGGTTATGTGTGATTTTTATATAGAATCACANTTTTCCCTATAAATCCCCTTTTTTCCCAGCATCATCCCGGTGAGGACATCTTGAACAGGGACATCTTGCACTAGACCAGGTTGCTCAGAGCTTCAGCAAGCCTGGCCTTGAGTTTCTCCAGGGATGGGGGGCCTCCACCACCACTCTGGGCAACCACAGCTGGTGTCTCACCACCCTCATGAGGAAGAACTTCTTCCTTGTATATTCCCTAACCCTGCCATGCTCTAGTTTCAACCGTTGTCCCTTGTCCTATGTCTCCATGCCTTGGCAAACAGACCCTGCTCAGCTTTCTTGTAGTACTTTCTTGTAGTACTTCAGGTACTGGGAGGTTGCTGTTAGGTCTCCTCAGGGCCTTCTCCAGGTTTTATAGGCTCAACTCTCTCAGTCTGTGAGCAGAGTGGCTCCAGCCCCCCCGATCATCCCCTTGGCCTCCTCCCCTCTCCAACAGGCCCATGTCCTTGTGCTGTGGGCTTGAGAGCTAGATGCAGTATCTCCATGTGATCCAGCCCTGAGTACAATTGGCCATGGAGAAGTATGTCACAGTTCTCACTCTGCTTTTGATGATCAGGTCTTCACAGTTCTGCCACTGAGAGTGCAATCATGGAGATGATCTGTTTTATACTGTGGCTGAATATAACATAGCATTGTCTGTAAAAGAAATGCTATCCTGCATTTGAAGGATATGTTGATACTCCTTATCAAGTCTTCCTGAAACCAGTCATGCTCGCCACAGCCTCAGCTCTGCAAATTGCTTGTCAAGCAACTTATAATTGCAATCAAGCATTAATTCCCATCTGCGCAAATTCCAATATGTAAATATGGAATATTGGACAGGCTGAAGGAGTTGGGGTTGTTCAGCCTGGAGAAGAGAAGGCTCAGAGGGGACCTCATAGTAACTTATCAGTACCTGAGGGGGTCCTACAGAAAGGCAGGGGAAGGAATTTTTAACATAATATCGGATGGGAGGACTAGAAACAATGGATATAAATTAGAGGGGGATCGATTTAGACTAGACATAAGAAAGAAATTCTTTATAGTGAGGGTGGTGAGATACTGGGACAGGTTGCCCAGGGAGGTTGTGGATGCCCCCTCTCTGGAGGGGTTCAAGACTAGGCTGGACAGGGCTCTGGGCAGCCTGATCTAGTGGGAGGTGTCCCTGCCTATGGCAGGGGGGTTGGGACTCGATGATCTTTAAGGTCCCTTCCAACCCAAACTATTCTATGATTCTATGATAATCCTAGTTGTCCAACTCCTCTTTGGAAGGCTGTTACCCCACCATTGTTTCAGTCTTCCCCTGGTGTCTGTGAGAAGTTTTGTGCTTTCCAACTAAATGAAATCCAGTGGAAATGGAATTAAGTTCAGCTACAACTGTAGAGGGTAGTAGTAAAACACATTTTCTTCTGGCATAGTCCCATGAAGCCTGGCTTTAAGGCATCTCCAGCGGGCAGAAGTGTTTCCGTCAGTGGAGCCCCCTCCCCTTTCCACATTTATTTCCATGGTAACCCGGGAAGGCATTCTGCAGCTTCAAAACTACTTTTGCTCTTTAATCATGCAAGCTGGCATTGTCGGTGGCTGAGTGTATTCCTGCAGCTCTGAATGAATCTTGAAGAAAAAAAAAAAAGGGAAAGGCTGAATTTGGATGAGTGGTTGTTATTTGGGAGGCCCTACAGCAGGAAAGAACAGGCAACCTTCAAGTGACCTGGTGTCCTTCTGCTGCTTAGTAAGGAAAAACCAGTCTTGCTTCATTAATTGATTTGCTTGGAGTGCAGGGGTGATCAGAACTATCTATCTGTGAAGTGAAGGCGGCGATTTGAGGAGGGGAAAAAGGCAGATGGCGGCTGGGCTGGGCTGTGAGCACTGGTAAGCGGGCGTGCTGTGAGCCGGACAAATCTCCCTTTCTCTCGGAATCTTCCATGTCTTTGCAGGTATCGGTTAGAAAATGGTGTCTAGCAGATGCCTGCATTTGGGCTGTACACTGTGTTTGCCATGTACCGATAGAAGCAGGGGTGTTTTGCAGTGCTGGGCAGCGTCTGCGCTGTATGAGCAACTGAGGAAGCGGCAGTGAAGCATTTGCTGTTATTCCAGCCATAATGAACTGGGCTGATTATTTGATCTCTACAGTGCATGATTTCTAAACCCTGCACTTAGGCAGCAGTGTTTGCCTGTGGATGGTGAGAGAATTTTCCTATCTTTGTGCAGGTTGAGGCTTTTTGATGGATGTGTGCAACAAGGGGTATGTGGAACTGATGCTGCTTGGTAAGAGAACTGCAATTGCTCAAAAACAGCATCTGCAGGTGGTGAGGAATTAAATGATGTTGTAAGTAATTATTTATTTAATATTCCAAAAGCAGACACCTGTCTAATAGAAGCATGGTCAGAAATGTTTCAAACAGTCCTTACCTTGTGTGATAAATGAGTCAGATTATTATTTTTATTTTATATTTTATTTTCTGCTTGTTCGCAGAAAAATGGCTGTTTCATGCTGTGGAGGTACATGACTCATGGTGCAACAGGAGTATTGATTACAGTATTTTGGCCTGCTGCCTGATCAAATCACTGGATTGCTGTTTGACTGGCTTGCAGCAAGCTGGCAGGGTTTTTTGTTTCCCTTCCTTGCATTACTTGGCTGGGGAGGGGTAAAAATGTGGTTTTCTAATAAATGTGCCTGCAGTACATAGTAGCTGTGAAATCACCATGGCAACATGGAGACCTGGAGCAGATATTCTCTGTTTTGCTGTTTTCTAAATATTTGTTATTGATGCATTCTCTGAAATGTTTGAGGGCAGTATCTTACAGCTCTTGTCTGTGTGGGACTTCTAATGGTATCCTGCTCTTAAAGTAACTGATGTTTGCAGGATTTTAATGCTTAAGGTCAATCCAGTGTTTGCAACTGTACGACTATGATGGGGACTAATCAAGAACATGAGCCCCTCCAGCAGGAGCTAAGGGCCTGCCTTTCCCACAATTCCAACATTGGAGCCCTAAAAACTTGCATTGAACTCTTGCATGGTCCTAGAGTTCCCTGGAGGCACATGGCATTGTCACATGGGACCCCTGGAAGTTATGTATGCGTTGAAAGTGTAACAGCATCTTGGTTCAGGCGTGACTGTCTGGGCAGGCTTGGGAACAGCAAGAAGAGACTGATCACTGTCAACAAACCAACACTTCTCCCACTACTCTGAATGCAACCTCCTGGGTAGGAAGAGGGTGGAGACTTTTGCCAGATGTGGTGCTAGACATCCCTTTCCACTCCTTGGGAATTCCTGAAGACACAATGCCTGGGGTTCTGCGATGTTTATGTTTGTGTTTGTTCCCTTCTCGGTCTGAGGCACTCCAATTTTACCACTCAGTTTTTCATGGCCTACCCAGGAGTAGATGAACCTCATGGGGCACTTCAAGCTCCTCTTCAGTGCTGGTGTTATTAGAAAGGGTGAGCAGAGAGGCCAGCATTTGGCACAGCTCTGGAGAGTCTTTGTTGGGGAATGGTGGTGGGACAGCATCTGACATCCCATCTCTATTCCCACAGCTGAAGGCACATATGTGGAGTTAGATGATGCTTACTTTGTGGTTAGCATTTTGGGAGTCTTCCAGGTGAGTATTTACTTTGGGGAGTAGATGTCTTACCAAGTGATCTCTCCCTTTGCCGTATCTGCCTCCTCAGCAGCATTTGTAGAATGTGACAGAAGGTGTTTGCTTCAACATATGTAATTCGTAGTGAATTTAGTGGAATAATCAGCAGCAGTAGATGTTCTGTGGAAATGATGTTTCAGAGAAGGATAGTGATATACTCCGAAGTTAGCATCATATTTCTTGATGGGAAAAATACCTGCTGTAATTCAGGTAAATGGAAGTAAAAACCATTATAGTTGTCACTCATGCTGGTGTAAGTCAGATAAGTGGTGTGGTACCTGTGAGGTCTTCTGAGAACACATGGATTTACTTGGCCTCATAGCATAGTTGTGATCATGTTTCAGTACTGAGGCTATTAAAAAGCAAATTCAACGTGACAGTGACTTTTGTCTTATTTGCTTACATGTGAGGAGATGAAAAACTGGATGTTTTCCTCACTGCTTCTGTCAGCCTGATGTCTCACTTGCTGCCACATGAATAATACAATTACCTTTTTTTTAATTTAGAAAATCATTATGTTCTGTTTAATACTGGAGATGAAGTTTCAAGTTCTGTTTTGCAGGAGTTATCTGGAGCTGGGTAATATTGTGTTCTTTGAAGAACCATGCACCTATGTGATGCAGCCTTGCTTCCTCTTCTCCATAATGCCACCTGATGTTATAATTTCAAATACCAGCAACTGTGCAGAAAGCACAGTCCTATGAAAATTCACCTCGAGTCTATGACAAAAGTTACGAGTGATGAGAACAAGTAAGAGCATGAGTGTGATGGAGTTAGGATAGACAGATTTTTGTGGTTATAGACCTTGCTTTCAAGTTCCTTAAATCTGGGAAACACCATAAATGCTAGAGGCAAAAAAGTTGTGAATTTAGGGGTGGTTAAAAACCAAACCAACAACCCAAACCTAAACTTCCGCCCAGTGACAACCAAATCCCCCTCTTGTTCCCAAGATTTGAGGTAAGCATAGTGCTGTAAGGAAATACAAAGCAGAAGAAATTCCTGGAGATGTGTGAAGATCTGATGGACAGAGGACAAATGGCATTACAGCATTCTTGGGACTGAAGGATCCTGGAGGCTGAAGAGATGCTTTTTACTCCATCAATGTCAGCCATACTGCTTTAAGAGCCCACTGACACTGTCATCTCAAATCAAGGCAATCATAATTAATTTTACCCTGTGGATTTCCTAACTGGGGGAAAGACAGACTCAATTTCAGTCCTATAGAACAGAATTACATTAATTTGCAGTATTTTATTAGGAATTACCTGGTTTTGCTCTGTGGTAGAGACTAGTGCTGGCTTGTCATGTAATCCATCTGCTTGTTTTTCCCAGCACAGAGACTGTTGGTTTATGGACTACCATGAATAATTGCATCTGAGATCCAAAAGTTCTTTCCAATTTGCATGCTCCCTCCACTAGACCCCTTCAAAAAACTGAAGAATTCACCAGAGCGGTTAAATTCACTCTTGACAAAATGGCATCCTATTTTTATGGAGCTGTTTGCCTTTGCTTCCTCATCTCCCCTTCAGAAAGAAGTTTCTGTATTTGCAAGTTCCAACAGGAAACCAAAATTGAGTATTTTCACTTAAGTGTGGGAGCAGTTCAAGTTTCATTTCCCCTGTAAATGCAGATATGGCATTAAATAACCCTCACAAAAATGATAGAGGTCTGGAAGAAATGCTTCATTGAAAAATCAAAAGGTCTCAGTCTCAGCTTTTTTAGTTACCAAAGACAAGCTGGTCTTATGGGCTAGTTCAATGCCCTGAATGACTGGACAAATGGCTATGCTCTAAGGTGGGAAGATGATATTTGCTTGTAAAGATTATTTTGTTTTTAAGAAGAAGGAAAAGTATCGATTTTTGGCTACTTTTTTCAATACTGCTGATTGCTGTGAAAGTATTTTGTTGCAGAAGATGAGATTTCCATGTTCTTTTCCATGCTCTTAGGCAAAAATAATTGAGCTGCAGTCCTTCTGCTTGCTGGCCTGTGGAGTTATGGGAGACTATCTTGGGTAGGGTTTTGCAGAGCACAGGACCTGTCAAAATAGCTGCCCTGTCTTGATACACTAGCAAAGCATCATAGAATCATGGATGGTTTGGGTTGGAAGTGACTTCAAAGATCATCTGATTCCACCCCCCTGCCCTGAGCAGCAGCACCTCCCACCAGCCCAGGTTGCTCCAAGCCCTGTCTAGTCTGACCTTGAGCCCCTGCAGGGATGGGGCAGCCACAGCTTCTCTGGGCAACCAGAACCAGGGGCTCAACCCCTCACAGCAAAGAATTTCTTCCTGAGTTCTCATCTGGATCTCCCTTCTTTCTATTTAAAACCCTTCCTCCTTGCCCTATCACTGCACATGCCTGCAGAGAGACTTACCCTGTCTGCCCCCTAGACCCCATTCAGGTACTGGAAGACCACTGTAAGGTCTCACCGGAGACCTTCTCCATGCTGACCAGGCCCATGTTGCCATTAGCGTGGAAACAGGTGAGACACATAGAGAGATAATAGAGCTCCCTAGCTGATCCTGTGAGAAGTTTGGTCTTCCTTCCCAGTGAGCTGCCCATTGCTCCTGTATTCCCTCTGAACAACTTGGATTGAGAAATACCAAGGCCTTCAGGACCAGGCCCTTAAAGAGTTAAATGTGCAGAATAATCACTGAATATTTAGGTCATGGTGAACTGAGGCTGGAGAAAAACTGATCATTGGTGACAGCTGGTGGGTTTTGTGTTGGTAGTAGAGAGGCTGGAGAGTATTTTCTTTCTTGTATAGACACTGGATTTTGAGTTTCTAATTGCTATTTCTTTACTTTTCTGTTTGTAGTTGCATTTGTTTGGTTTTAGAAGAG
Organism: Turnix velox; assembly: GCA_013400935.1. NCBI lineage: Eukaryota > Metazoa > Chordata > Aves > Charadriiformes > Turnicidae > Turnix > Turnix velox. The sequence goes on along the minus strand of VZTY01005083.1, from coordinate 13,431 downwards.
GTGAGGTGTGCCATGTGTCTCTTCAAGGGCTTTCTAAAATCATCACTTGTGCCTTTCATCCTGTCCTGCAGCCTAAGATGAGGTTGACTTCTTAATAGTAAATATTTTGAAGGTGAAGTAGGAGTCATTTTTCCTCTTTTTTGAGGCAATGCATCCAAAACTCAATGCCTCACTGGCTTTCTGCAGGGTCTGACCCAAAAACGACTTCTCAGCCATATGGGCACTCCTGACTTTGAAAACTATGGGTGAGTGATTGCACATTACATATGGTAGCTGTGGATCTGTGAGCAGTCTCTTTGGGATCCGTGGGATTCCTCCTGCGACTAGCCTTATCCACATTCAGGAGAGAAACACTTTAGCATCCTAGGAAAGCTCTGCAGGTGTGTGGTAGATTTGCCATTCAGAGGGACCTCGACAGGCTGGAAAGCTGGGCTCAGGTGAACCTAATGAGGTTCAACGCAGCAAAGTGCAAGGTTATGCACTTGGGCCGGAAGAACCCCAGGCACCTGTACAGGCTGGGAGGAGTGTTCCTTGAGAGCAGCTCAGCAGAGAAGGACCTGGGGGTCCTGATGGACGAGAGACTTAACATGAGCCAGCAGTGCGCTCTCACAGCTCGGAAAGCAAATGGGATCCTGGGCTCCATCAGGCGAGGGGTGGTCAGCAGCGATAGGGAGGTGATTGTCCCTCTCTACTCGGCTCTTGTGAGGCCCCATCTGGAGTACTGTGTCCAGGTGTGGAGCCCTCAGTACAAAAAAGACATAGAGATTTTGGAAAGGGTCCAGAGGAGGGCCACGAAGTTGATCAGGAGGCTGGAGCCCCTCCCCTATAAGGACAGGCTGAGGGAGTTAGGCTTGTTCAGCCTGGAGAAGAGCAGGCTGCGGGGTGACCTCATTGCAGCCTTTCAATACCTGAAGGGAACCTACACCCAGGAAGTAAACTCTTTGAAAGGGCTGACAATAGCAGGACTAGGGGAAATGGATCCAAGTTGAAGGAGGGAAGATTTAGGTTGGATGTTAGGGGGAAGTTCTTTACTAAGAGAGTGGTTAGGTCCTGGAACAGGCTGCCGAGGGAGGTTGTGGATGCCCCGTCCTTGGGAGGTGTTCAGGGCCAGATTGGATGGGGCCCTGGGCAACCTGATCTAGTAAATGTGTTTGTTAGGTAGCCCTGCTAGGCAGGGGGGTTGGAACTACATGATCCTTGAGGTCCCTTCCAACCCGGGTCATTCTGTGATTCTGTGATTCTGTTATGTCCTGTATATTGGTTATGTCCTCTGTGCTCTGGCTCAGATGCACCCTGAGAAGCTGGGCGTGACCGTGCTGCCCATGTGAAACCATCTGCACAGGGAGACCTTTACAGAAGCACAGCCAGAGTGGCTGGAAAAGAAAAGAAGTTGGATTACCACAGAGTTTTGAATAGCATTGTGAGAAGGGCTGGTGTCAGTGGTTTGGAGATGAATCCTCTGAATAAACTTGCTGAAAATGCTACATTAATAGGACTTATTTTATGGATCATGTCATTTGGTTCATGCCATGGGCAGCAACTTCTTTGCTATGAGGGTGGCAAAGCCCTGGCACAGGCTGTCAGAAGTGGTTGGGACCCCATCTCTGGAAACATTCCAAACCTGCCTGGATGTGTTTTTGTGTGACTCTGCTCTGAATGGATGATCTCCAAAGGGTCCAGGCAACCCTGGCCAATCTGGGATTCTGTGGTTAAATGGTGACATCTTTGCAATTGAGAGAGAAAAAAGTTCACAAAATTCAGATGTAGCTGTATCTATTGCTTTTGAAACTGAGCGTTGAGACAGTATCTGCAGCCTTGATTTGAAAGATTGTTGTCTTTTACTTTAAAGTCATTCCTGCTGTATGGACTTTCTTAGCTGCAGTCACTTGTGCCTGTTCTGAGCAGGATATTGTGATGGCAGCCCTTCATTAACTGTTTTCTATAATTATTTCTATGAAGTAGAAATTGAATCTGACAGTCTGATGCCCTGAAGTATTTAGTCGACAGCTAAATTACCTAAGCGATCCAATTGTACCTGCATTGTCCCATGTTGTGTGCCCAAAGTACAGTGATTTGGAGAAGTGTTCGTTTTTATGCTGAGGCAGGGTGAGAGAGCCTACCTAATGTAGGAAAAATCCTGGATTTTATGTACTTCAACTGAGTAGAGAGTGCTCTCAGGTAGTATGGAAATCTGTTTATTAAATTAAGGTCAAATTTGTTAATTTCTGAGTTGCATAATTAAATGTAGGGGGACAAGCAGTGCAAGTTTCCCAGGCTCTGTGCTGCTGGGTTGGTTTGTGCTGAGGAAGAAGGGCTGAGCTGGAGGAGCTGCACCAGGGTATTCAGTCAGGGTGCTGGCAGGTGAGAGAGGGAGAGAAAGTGGTCTTGAACTTAAAGGAAAAAAGATTATTGAAAAAGGTTAGAAGAGCAGTATACAGGGAACTTCCTGCTGGCATATTTTCTGCTGAAAACAATGCTGTCTGACATTGGTTTAGCTGTCAGCACCGTTACTGATTGGCGCAAATAGAGATAGGTCAGTATATAATGCTCTCTCATTGACTTCAGTTTCATTTTAAAATATTTTTTACATGTGTTGCTCATGGTTTTACTGAATCCTTCAGAATCCCTGACTGAGAGCACGCATTTAAAGTGTGAAGCCTTCCCTTGCATAAGCTGTGTTGTTTTTATGGATCAAAGACCAGAGTTCCATGAAAAACAGAATAGTTGTGTTGTGCAAGCTAGGAATCCTGCTGGAAGCAATGGAGACTGCCCTCCTCCTGCCATTCCAGTGATTGATGATGTGTTTGGAGTTCAGCTGAGGAAAGCAGAAGAAAGCAAAGTGAGGACAAAGAGCACAAGTTTAATGTGTCACCAACTTACCAGTGACTCCAGCAGTGAGGCAGACATTCTGGTGGGAGAATAATCCCTCTGATGGACATCTATTGCTACATGTAAAGCAGCTCCCAATAACATTTTGAATCATAATTAGAAGGAAAACCAGAAGTGTGTTGAGTATGTGAACTGCAGCAAGTGTAACCGTTGAATCTCTTTAATGCATAGGAATTTTACCAACAGTGAAAGGAATATTTCAGATGGAACCTGCAGTAGCTGAAACGTTCTGCCAGCAGGGCTAGTGGTAGCAGTTACTGGGCTGACTGGTGCAAATTGCTATGGTAGCATTAGTCCAAAAGGGGTTCTATGCTGTCAGATTTGCTGAGTTTGTCAGTTAAGATTTTGAGTAGGGAAGTCAAACCACATGGAGGATTCAGATGAATGTGTATCTTTTGGAGATATGAGTTAAAAATACTTCTAACACAGGTTTACTTTTAATAATAATGAGAATTAAATTGCTGTCAGTGAGTGGACTAATGACTGCCACCCAAGGATGCCAGTTCTCCTATGATTTCATTAAGCCCTGGAATATCCAGCTCCCTTTCTAGTGAATTTTCCACCAAGTGCTGACTCTTTCTCAGCACAGCTCTGCACAATGCAGGCAAATGGGCTTGGCAATTAAGTGCTGTTTCATGAAATGCTAAAATACAGCTTTCTTGTTTATCCTTCACTGATTATGCTACAATCAGTACTCTCTTTGGTGGTATAGATTGCATGCCTTTCAAGCTTGGTAATTACATTGTCTTCAATGTGTGGTAAAATTTAAGCCATTATCCACACATCATGGACTGTCTGCTGGTGGATAGCTGTGTTCTCTGGCACTCAACCCACTCCAATTCTGCAGAGAGACTGGACTTTGTATGTTAATTTATCCAGCAAATCAGCATACTTAAAGCATTGTTACAAGACAAAGTAAAGAATAAATGAATAGCTTCTACAAAATATAGCATTGTAAATGGTACTGATACTGTCTGCTGTAATTTGTTGGTTTGCCTTTGGAAGCACCATGCAGGGAGATGAATGTAGATTATTCAGAGCAAATTTGAGTACTGGCCTATTTCTTCCTTGATAATAAAAGACAAAAGAAAAATTCATTATGTGCTTCTCTAAAAACAAACAAAACAAGCCAAGGTCATTAGAACTTACTTGAGCCTTGCAGTCACAGAATGACAGAATGTGTTGGGTTGGAAGGGACCTTCAAAGGCCATCTAGTCCAACCCCCTGCAGTGAGCAGGGACATCCTGCACTAGATCAGGTTGCTCAGAGCCTCATCAGGCCTGGCCTTGAATGTCTCCAAGGATGGGGTCTCAACCACCTCTCTGGGCAACCTGTCCCGTGTCTCACCACCTGCCTAAAGAAGAGTTTCTTCCTGATGGCTCATCTAATCCTGGCCTGCTCTAGTTTCAAGCCCTTGTCTCTCGTCCTGTGTCTCTATGCTCTGTCAAACAGTCTTTCCTGTAGCCCCTTCAGGTACTGGGAGGATGCTGTGAGATCTCCCTGGGATCCTTTTCTTCTCCAGGCTAAACAGCTCCAGCTCTCTCACCCTGTCCTCATAGCAGAGGAGCTTGGATCATCCCTGTGGCCTCCTTTGGGTCCTTCCCAGTCCTCCTGACAAGTGTCACTGACTGTAGTATTTGCATTCACACTGTATGAGGGGATGGCGGGGTGGGTGCTCAGTGCTGTACAGTACGGGATACAGGAAAGCTGGGCATAGACAGAGCCATAGGCTGAGGGGCAGTGGTTTGAAATACAGCAGAGTAGGGTTAGATGGGCCATTAGGAAGAAGTTTTTCCTCATGAAGGTGGTGATACAATGACCCAGGTTGCCACAGAAGTGGTGGAGGCCCCATCCCTGGAGACATTCAATGCCAGGCTTGCTGAGGCTCTGAGCAGCCTGCTCTAGGGCAAGATGTCCTTGCTCTCAGCGAGGGGTTGGACTAGATGTCCTTTGAAGGTCCCTTCCAACCCAACACATTCTGTGATTTTATGATATTCTGTTATAACCCACTTGAGATCACAGCAGTACCAATTGCTGAGTGGGTTGCCATTTTATGCTGTTAAATATAATTACAATTTAAGTTCTATGTTCAAAGAAATGAAATTACTCTTGCTTTCATATTTGTAATTCTGAAAATGTTTTGAAATAAAATATGCTTGACTGTATAGAAATTTAGCACCTTAAACACACTTAATGCTTGTTATACTTTAGCCAGTCACTGAAGCTTTTCTTTTATCAAATGCATCTGATTGTTTCTGGGGAGGGACAATAGGTGCAGTATGCACTCTTTTCCTTTCTCTGTGCGCCAGCCTGTTGCCAGGCCTATTGTGCCTGAGAATCCCAAAGCAGCTGCATGGTGGGAAGGCATACAGCCAAAGAATGGTTTTCCTGGATACTTGGTTAAAAAAATAGGGTTGTAGAAGTTGCTTTCCTGTATCACACAATGTGGAGAAGGCAGAGCAGGGTGAGAAAGAAGAAATTTTATCTGATTTCTGACCAGTAAATTAGAGAAAGAAATTAGCTAGAACTAGAAATTACCTAGTTTGATTCTGTTTGTTTTGTCAGCAGCTGCACATCTTGCATTGACCAAAATTCCAAACTCTTCCTCATTACTAGCACAAACAAGTTTTTAAATTAATAACCACCTCTAAGCAATTACTCTACAGTTTTGATGTTTCCTCTCCAACAGTCCATAACAAAACCTGACCAGAGTTGTTCCATTTTGAGAGGAGTTGAGGTCTGGCTCCTATGATATGTCTGCAGGATGGCTGGCTGAGGGACAAGCCAGTGGCCCCACTGAATGAGCAGTGACACTGGGCTGAGGACACTGACAGTGTCACCCACAGCTGCAGATGGTCTCTTTGGGTCTTTCCAGGGAGAACTGTCACTTCCTGACACAGGAGGTGGGAAGACATAGCTAATGTGGGCTTTACATATTTATGATGCCAGATTTGGAAATGGAGGAGATGAGCTGGTTAACATGGCTTAAGCACCTTCTGTGTACACACTTTTCTTGGTGATAGTCGTGGTGTATTTGCAAGGGGAGGAGTTGGGAGTTGCTTATCATCCAAAAAAGTGAACACCTAATGCCACAGGGCAGTGGTGGGTTCTGTGGCCGTGGCTTGTCAGTGTTAGGCACTTGCCAAGTGGGTCATGCTCATGCATAAGGCATGATCAGGTACTACTGCAGTTTGTGGATGCATGTGGGGTTTTGGGGTGGGTTTGCTTTTTTTCTTTATTGATCTGGTTTGGTGTTTCTGGAAGGGCTTCAGAGGGCTCACAGCCCTTGATGAGCAGTGTGCTTCTGAGAGGTAGTTACAAAATGTGTTTGCTTTCACATCCGGGAGTTACCAATTTGATGAAAGTGCAATTATAGATAACAGGAGAAACGGAATGATTGCTAAAGACACAATAACTTAACTGGAGCTTTGTTGAGGAAACTAACAACAGTTCCTTTTACTGTGGAGTCTTTCTGTCATTTGTTTTGCAGCCTTTGAGGTGTTACTTTTTGTGGACCTTGCCAGGCTGAGATAAATACAAACAATGCTTTATACTATCCTGTATACTGTTTCTGCTCTGAAATCCAAAATATTGGAGCTGATTCAGTGGTTTTCAGTCTCTTCTAATTAATTCGTCTGTGCATTATTCCAATGGGACACCTTTAACCTCTCTGTGATTTTTTCCTTGTTCTGTCTTTAATCCTTAGAGGCTGTGGATCAGAGTGAAGAAGTGCTGGTCTAGACTGAGGAGATGTCAGTACAAGGGATGTAATGCTCTGCTTTTTATTCCTTCATTTGCAAAGTACAGACTGCGCTTGTGTATCTCCTTGGAGCTGGAAGCACCATGGAGTTTGAGGTGGGGAGCACTGGGTATAGAGAACTGATGGAACAACCTGGCCTGTGCCCACTGAAGGCCGCATACGGAGCTGAAGATGCAATGTGAGAGGGGGTAAGGCTTTCTGGTTAGCTGAGAAACCAGCACAGTGGAGTATGGCACTTTGGCTGTTGTTGGCTGTTTAGAATCTCCAAAAAGTGATATCCAGTCTCTTTGAGTCTGTATTTCTGTGATGTCTGCTGTGGTGGTTTGCAGCAGTCATGGGGAAACCAGAGCAGGGCTTGCTTTGTGAGATATATGGACATGAGAGAGTGGCACAGAACTAAGATACTTTAACCTTTCAGTGTTGTGCAGGCTCTTAAAGGCTTCTTCAAACCATGGTTACTCTTCTGGCCCACCATGACACTCCGTCTTCCAGTATGCACAGAGTGCCATAGTGACACATGTGCTCCTCCTGTTCCTGACTGTTCAACCTCAGACAGAAATAAGCTCTCATCTTTTGGCTCTTTTTCTCAGTAGAGTGCTTCTTCATTGAGAAAGAACAACTTGCACTACCCTTCATTGCATTTGTATTAAATAGGAAGGAAAAGGTTTTCTTTTTATAATGATAGATGTCACACCACTGTATACATGTCCATCCCTTTAGACAGTCTAATCAGGTCTTGAGCAACATGCTCTACCTGACCCTGCTTTTAGCAGAAGTCTTGGACTGGATAATCTTCAGCCCCTTCCAGACTCAAAGACTCCACATCTTTGTTTCCCATATAGGAAATAAACTTCATATGGGGAGTTAGTGAGCATCGCTAAGATCTGTAATCTTCTGTAATGATTATTGTGAACTACTAGCACATGGGAGTACCACAGCAGAGCTAGTTCTCCCTGACAGCTCACTTAGAACTACATCCCAGCCCGATTTTACCTCCTTTTATTTAGTGCCTAAATAGACCTTTAAAATGAGCAGTGGCTAATTGTTTTACTAAAAGTAATAAAAATGGAATAAAAAAGAAACACCAGGTTTGGACATTGTTGGAGATAAGTTGTAGTGTCTGAAGTGGAGAATAATTTTTACTCTCCTCACTGGTTAAAGGAGAGTTTTTCCTTCCGATATCATCCATTTAATCCTTTTCAGTTTTTGGTGCATCAAATTGTTAGTATGCTCAAGATTTCAGGCTGGATATAAGAGGGAAGTTCTTTGCAGTGAGAGTGGTGGGGCACTGGAACGGATTGCCGGAGAGGTTGTGGACGCCCCCTCTCTGGAGGTGTTTGAGACCGGGCTGGACAGGGCACTGAGCAGTGGGATCTAGTGGGAGGTGTCCCTGCCTATGGCAGGGGGGTTGGAACTCGATGATCTTTGAGGTCCCTTCCAACCCGAACTATTCTATGATTTTATGTGTGCTGTTAAGAAGATTCACAAACACATCAGCCAAGTGGTATCCTTCTCTCACTAGCACAACCATTTAATAAGCTTCTAGTAGCATGAGAAGTGAAGCCTGCAAAGCTTTTTTTAAGATGCAGTTTTAAATGAAGGCTGTAATCTTGCTCATAGGCACTGATATCTTTTAAATCCCTGGAAAGTAGGTAGTGCAGTGCTTTTCCTTATTTTTTCCCCCTCCCTGCTCTCTACTTAAAAAATCACAGATCTTCTTCTTCCTCTTTGTTCTTGTGAGAGATTCTCAGGACAATAGATCACCTTGATGCAGGTAATCTGAGAAACACACTGAAGTCGCTTTTGCTGAGTACTTTTGTTTGTCAAACTGGTATAAAATCTTTTTAGGATTTTACAGTAATGCTTTGGTGGCATGATTCCTGTGTTAAAACAGTACAGATGTGAGGTTCCAAGAGTGTTACTTGTTTGAAATATGTTCTTTAATTTCCATAATCAGTGTAATTATAAACCAGGACTTTTAAATCATGATAAAAAACCTGTTAACTGTCAAAGGAAGAAATAAAAACTCAAGAAACTTCACTACTTATCCATGAAGGATTCAGGCATGCTGAATTACTGTCTGTGCCCATATCCCTTCCTCTGGGGTCCAGTGGGTGCATCTTCTCTAAAGAGAAGTTACAGGCACCTGGCATCAGCCAGGGCTCTGAAATAACATGACAGCTTCATCTTAGGAAATCCCCAAGGAAAGTGCATTTATAATTGCAGCTACATACTGTGCTTCATCCTTGGGATCCTCTCACCTGATGTCTCAGAATGCTCTGTACAGGAGTCAGAGACCACGCTGGTCCCTGTGTGAGCATCCTCGTGTTGTGCAACAACATCCAGGCTGAGTCTGGAGAGCAGAGCCAATCTGAGGTAACAGATAGGAAGAGGTGGGAATGAGAAGTCAGTTTGAGCTATGGGGGTGAAAAGGGAGGGAAAGGGAAGTTGTAATATGGCTGCCCTCCAGCAGGACACACCAGTGGTGTAATATAGGACTCAACCTGTGAGCTGGAGAAAGGTTCCTTGCTGTCCCTAGTTAGAACACAATGATAAAATTATGATGAGAAATGCTCTTCTGTCAGTATGTCTGTCAACAAGAGTTCCTTACACCGTTTTCTAGTCTAGTTCAAGTGCTTAGCTTATTTTTTTCTCTCATAGAATCATAGAACAGTTTGGGTTGGAAGGGACCTTAAAGATCATAGAGTTCCAACCCCCCCTGCCATAGGCAGGGACACCTCCCACTAGACCAGGCTGCCCAGTGCCTTGTCCAGCCTGGCCTTAAACACCTCCAGAGAGGGG
>VZTY01005082.1:18868-40161 GCA_013400935.1 Turnix velox | reverse complement strand
TGTGCATGAGTGTAATTCTGCAGTTTGACATGTCAACTCCACTGTTATTGGGAATACTCAAATAAGTATGTGACACAGAATTTCTCTTGACACTTCCTAAACTACTACAGCTATCCTACAAGCTATCTTCACTGCATAATTAAAAAAGATCACACCTTTTCCCTACAGCATCCTTCTTTAGATATTACTATACTATCTTCATAACTCAAGCTTCCCTTCCCCAATGAAATCACTGGAACTTTTGCCATTTATTTCCATGGTTGTGGGACTCAGTCTGGAGACCAAATCACCCTGATGACACCTGATCTATGTTCTAACACTGCAAAAAAGCTATGGCACCCTAAAAATAAGGGTATTCTGGGAAGTCCCAAAGTGTTCCTCTGCTAAGCTTTAGGTCCTTCAACACAACATCTGTCACATCTGACTCTACTAAATGCACAGCAGAAGCAGATAAAGGTCTGGGACTGGGGAGCAAGATGATTCAAGTGTTTTAAAGCTTCACCATGTCCTGAACATTTCATGGCAGGTTATAAACTATATGCTGACCTGCCCAAGATAAAAACAATGTCTAGCATTTTGAGTTTAATTTCTACATCATGGTGGGTTTTGATTAAATTTTCTCTCCTTCATGTATGAAATCATCTAGGATAGGGTCAGAGAAATGAAATAATCTCTTTACTGCTCCATGGGCAGCTTTCAGCTTAGAAATTAATCATATCAGGTGGAGGTGTGAGGCTCATCTTGTACCCTTAGATACTACAAACTCTAAGAGAAGTTGAATAGCTGATGGCAACTCTGAGGGTGGCATAAGTTTTACAGAGAATGAAGAATCAAACATCTTGGGTGAAAGGGAGCTTTCAGATAATTTCAATAATCAACCCAACCGACAAGAACTATCATTACAAACAACCTAAAATAGTCTTGAATGTCACCAGGGATAGAGCCTCCACCACTTTCTGGGCACCCTGTTCCAGTGCCACACCACCATCACTGAGAAGTTGTATAGCTCAGTTGGGAGAGCACTGCACTCCTAATCTGAGGGTCAGGGGTTCGAGTCCCCGTCCAGGTATGAGGCTTGTCAGAGTAGGGCTGATGGTTTGACTAGATGATCTGAAAGGTCCCTTCCAACCTAGATGACTATGACTATGTTTAATCTAGTGTCTAATTTAATGACAAGACTTAGATTAGGGACAACTCCATGTGAGATGTACCCCTTATGTGTCATGGCTTGCATCAAGGGAAAACCAACCCACCAGCATCCACCACATCAAGTAGCATCCAGGAAATGATTCAATTAAAGACTGAGAAGGAAAGAGACTGTGATGCAACATGAATTCCCAAAGCCTTAAAGGCTACAACAACCCTCCACATTTTCATTCCCTTCATTCCTACCTGAGGTATTTCTATATTTAAACGAGCTCTATGGGAAGCACAGTAGTAATAACCAAAGATGGAGAGCTACAAAAGTCTTGTGAAGAGAGCACTTGCAAAAAACCATAATCCTAGAGAAATAACAGTTCCCCTCTACTGCTCAAACTCAAGGAATTTATAATTTTGAGTAGTTTTTTTTTCTTCCAATGCATAAAGAAGATTTAGAGTATGCTACCCTGTACTGGCCATTCACAGGTCTGTGCTCTTCCCCCAATTCCTAAAGAGTGTAGTTGAAATGAGAAAAGACATCGCATGAGTGGAGAGCTGGCATTTCTCCCAGCAAGGATCTGAGTACTGGCACTTTTCCTGAACTAAGAGGGACATTTCTATTTTGTCCCTTTCTGCTTCACTTGAAGAAGGATGAAAAATGAGCAGCAATAAAAAGGGAACTGAGAAAAACCAACTAATCCCACAGTTAATTCCACTCTGGAGTCCTGCTGTTTTACTCAAACAAATGCTACAGCCTTCAAGCCACTCTCATTTTCCTGTCTGTCTCTCCACAACACACCTAGATGTTATAAACCAGGTGGTGAGCATGGAGAGCAGCTGTGCCCAGGCTTGAACCTCTGCCAGCAGCTTCATTACCAAAAGGTTCTGCAAGAGAACTGTTCCTTATCTGTGATCAGCATCATTGCCTTTTCATTTTTAAAAAATATTTTGTTTCATGTTGTTGTTAACTTTCAAAGGCAGAGCCATTACATTGGCACATGGCTCTCTGCATCAATGCATGCTGCAAATTTACAGGTCTGCTTATTGATGTTTTCAAGTCACTATCTAATAATTCCTACCATTATTTTGGCTGCCACCAAGCTGGCATTCTCAGGTGATGTCTGTAAAATCCCTTTCCTAAGCAAAAATTGCCAATTCAAACTCTGACAAGTGGTTTCCACAAGCTTTTGCCAGGCACCTTTTCATCTTTTGTGGTGTCATCAAGATGATACTCTTCATTTCTAAATGATCTGAAGAGTTCTCCTCTAGCAACAACATTGAAACAGGCTGCTCAGGGAAGTAGTTGAGGCACCATTCCTGGAGGTCTTTAAAAGATGTGGAGATGTGCTGAAGGACACCATTTATTGGTGGACTTGGAAGTGCTAGGCTTATAGTTTGATCTGATAATCTTAAAGGTTCCTTCCAACTTAGGAATACTATGATTATATTATCAAATGGATACATCAGCCCTTAAAGGAGTACTAACTACACACAGTACAACAAAGGTTTAACTTCCTCCACCAAGAAAATTAATAATCTTGTAGAATCATAGAATAGTTTGGGTTGGAAGGGACCTTAAAGGGCATGTAATTCAACCCCCCTGCCATAGGGCATGGACACCTCCCACCAGACCAGGTTGCTCAATCCCTCATCCAGCCTGGCCTTAAACACCTCCAGGGATTGAGGGGGCATCCACATCATCTTTGGGCAACCTGTCCTAGTGTCTCACCATTCTTACAGGAAGAAGATCTTTCTTATCTCCAGCCTGAATCTACCCTCTGCCAATTTACATCCATTATTTCTAGTCCTTCCAACACACATCCTATTAAAAAGTCCTACCCCAGCCTTTCTGCAGGCCCCCTTTAGGTATTGAGAAGCCATCACTTTTGTTTCTGATATATCCCTCATTATTAATCAATTTTACTTTGACACAGTGACACCTTCTCTAATGTGGGTGTGAAAGCATTCTTTTGGTGAATCAAAACATCCTTTTCTTGCTTATTTTTGGTGCTGATTCATATAAAAGTAGAATGGTTTGGGCTAGAAATTATCTTAAAGATCATCTAGTTCCAATCTCCCTTCCATGGGCAGGGACATTTCCCATTAGATCAAGTTGATCAAAGCCCCATCCAGCCTGCCCTTGAACACCTCCAGGAGTCCACAGTTTCCCTGGGCAGCTGGAGCCAGTGCCTCAAGATCTGATCTTCTGTTCAAAAGTCCCTTTTTACTGTTGTTCACTTCTCCAGCACCACCGTGGATCCCTTTGAGGCATATCCTGCTGGACTGTCATTTAAAGTTTGCAAGACAAACCACCCCAGCCAGGCTGAGAAAGACTCATAAAAGGAGAACAGACAGAGGCAAAATAAGGGCAATGCAGAGGATATGACAAAACCTCAGATAACAAATAGCATATGGAATCACAGACTTCTGTTGAGAGAAAGAAAACCAGATAAATAGGCAAGGAAGCATTCTCAATAAAGCTCCAAGGGGATGATCTCCTGTTCTGCAGGCCATTCTGTTTATGCTTCCATCCAGTCACAGCTATCTTAAAAATACATTGTTTTGCTCATCCAAATCTTGCCTTAAAACCATCTGACTGTTTTTATAACATCAAGCTGAGTGGGTTTTTTTTCTTTTGTCTGAGCAGGAGCATCTTCAAACTGAGCTATGGGGGCTGACTGGGTAGGCAGGATATACCCATCACCTCAGTTCTGTAAGTGATAAAACAGCAAGAAATTCATTAGAGAAATCTGATAATTAATGTAGGACTCTTTAAAAAGGAAGACACAGAACTAAAGAACTGTGCTGCTCCATTCCTAACAATGAACACTTTCCCTTTCAAAACCTTTTCATTAGTACAAGGCTGCTATTTGCTGATGAATGTAAATAGTGTTGTAAATAAAAGCTACCAAAAAAGCAAACTATCTCTCCAGTTACTCATAATTTGGATGTTTTGTGAGCCTAGCTGTAAAGACACGAACACACCTTGATGTTTCCTACTGCATGAAACATTCTCCTACTAAAAATAAAGGTTCTTTTTCTGTGGCAACTTCAGAGGAATAGGGTTCAGATTTTCAGAGAAAGCTTTTTCTTCTTCTAAGATGAAGTCATTCTTGCTGATCAGAGGACTGGAGCACCTCCTTTATGAGGACAGGTTGAAGGAGTTGGGGCTGTTCAGCCTGGAAAAGGCTCAGGGGGGAACCTCATAATAGCTTCTCAATACCTGAAGGGGGCTACAGAAATGCTGGGGTAGGACTTTTTAATAGGGCCCAAGATGGCAGGACTAGGAGTAATGGATGTAAATTGGAAGAGGGTAAATTTATGCTGGTTAGAACAAAAGTTCTTTCTTGTGAGGGTGAGGCACTGGCACAGGTTGCCCAGAGAGGATGTGGATGCCCCCTCCCTGGAGATGTTTAAGGCCAGGCTGGACGAGACATTGAGCATCCTGGTCTAGTGAGAGGTGTCCCTGCCTATGGCAGGGGGTTGGAACTAGATAATCTTTAAGGTTCCTTCTAACCCAAGCCATTCTATGATCCTATTTTAGCAATATTTCCAACTTGATTCATCATCTGAAAGCTTTCATGCCTAACAGTGAATTCTCCTTCCCAACATCTCCAACCCCTCTGTACTGAGTGAGATGTGAAGTTAAGAACAATTTGGGGAGTTCAGCTTCTATTCCATATCACCATATTTTTGCATGGAATAATAAATTCATGTTAATTAAAGCTGAAAAAGTGTTTCTCCTAGAAACTGAATGTTTGCAGGACACTTTTCCTACAATTTCGGAGTCAGAATATAGTTTTATTAAAGTAAAGGTGAAAGGACTGCTGAAAGGGCCTCATCATGGGTAATACAGCTGTTACCCAAATTCCTTGGTGAACCAACCTAGGTGAATGCCATGACATCACTGTCTTCTTTCCCCTGTAGGAATCAATATTACTTAGGAAAACATTTCATTAGAATTTTATGCTCCTAATTATAATATATACTGCAGCCATTGGACTGCTTGCTCTTTGCTTCTTGCTTCAAGTGCCCTTGCCAAGGTAACCTGTAAACTGCATTATGTAGGATTTATTACATCATTTCCTTTGTGAATATAAGGTGATTATCACCTTCATTACTAGTCATAGATGTATGCACTACTGTATTTTAAGTGTATTAGTGCCTTCCACGTGGCACATGGTAATTTACAATTAGAATCGCTTCCCCTTAATCGTTATACCATGGTCTATTAGCAAATTGCATTTCCTAAAGCCTAGAAACATTTTTTTTTTTTTAAATAATCCTTGAAACACAGTTTGGGCTTCTTAATAGTTGATAACTCTTTCCCTAAATATTTTCTTCTAGCTTGCTATCACCATTAAAACCAGTATACCACAGGCATTAACACAGAAATGCCCATATTCTTCTGCTGAAACACACAAAGTATTACAACTTAGTATGGTACAGCATTGAAAATATAAAAATTAAATAAAATTGTCCTTTATCTTACTACTTCAAAGTAAGGGGTAGGACTTTTCAATATGATATGTGATGGAAAGAATAGGAATAACAGAAATAACAGAATTTGGAAGCATGGAGATTCAGGCTGGAGATAAGAAAAGTTCTTTATTATGAGGGTGGTGAGACACTAGAACAAGTTGCCCACAGAGGTTGTGGATGTCCCCTCTCTGGAGGTGTTTAAGGTCAGGCTGGACAAGGCACTGGGCAACCTAGTGGTCCAGAGGGAGGTGTCTATGCCCATGGCAGGAAGGCTAGAACAAGATGATCCTTAAGGTCCCTTCCAACCTAAAATATTCCACGATTTTATGAATTATTTGGCTCTGTGCAGACAGTATCTCAGCAGCAAAGCATCTGCAAAGCAACTTTAAAACTAGATCTAGATGTGAGAGAGTCTGGTACCTCATGCCCTCTATTTTTCTCACTGTTTTAAAGCTTGGTGCTATCAATTAGTCATTGCTGTCATCCAAGTGACACACTGCATGGAGTGCCACTACACTCACTACTAACATGCAAGTAGAGTTGTTCAGCCTGGAGAAGAGAAGGCTCAGGGGGGATCTCATAATGACTTACCAGTACCTGAGGGGGTCCTACAGAAAGGCAGGGGAAGGAATTTTTAATATGATATCAGACGGGAGGACCAGAAACAATGGATGTAAATTGGAAGGGGGTAGATTTAGACTTGACATAAGAAAGAAATTCTTTACAGTGAGGGTGGTGAAACACTGGAACAGGTTGCCCAGAGAGGTTGTGGATGCCCCCCCTCTGGAGGGGTTCAAGACCAGGCTGGACAAGGCACCGAGCAGCCTGATCTAGTGGGAGGTGTCCCTGGTTATGGTGGGAGGTTAGAACTTGATCTTTAAAGGTCCCTTCCAACCTGAACTATTCTATGATTCTATGAAGCACATTCAGAGGAATAAAAGAGAATATAGCATTATGTGATAACATTTTCTCTCCTCTAACTTCAGCTTCAACTTCCCATATATGAAATAATCATTTCGATTCTATGCTGGATGTAGATGCTTTGCTACTTACTCAACAGCAGATTGAAACTGCCCATCAACTCACTTACTCAGGGACTTGGCTCATACCACAGAATTTTACAACTTCAAAGAGCTCTGAATGCAAAAAACATTCAAACAATAGTTAAAAGAGTAAAATGTAACTAGTGAACCTCAATTTTGGTCCTCAAGAGAACACACTGAATGCTCTCAATGACTAAGAGCTTGACAGCTCAGCCTGTGAACACCTTTTTTTTTTTCTAAAACATTTAGTTCAGACTGAGTAAGACTGTATTTTTAATCAAAACCAATACTCTTACAACCATCCTGCTCAAGGCCACCTGGTTATAAAAAGCAGGAACAAAGAAAAAAAGCTCTAACCTGAGGCAGCACTGAGTAATTCCATAGCTGCATGCTTGAACATAAGAAAACTTCTACATGACAGTGAAGAGACCCTCACCAGCAAGAAGGAGCTTGGGAAGGGATGGCAGAGCCAAACAAACTTTGAATTTTGTATTCAGGCCTACATGTGAAATGCTCTGTGTGAGTGAAGTTGAACCAATAAGCCCTGAATAGATAGCGTGGTTCACTTATCTCCCTGCTGCAGTCTCCACTTAGCTCAACAGCAGATTCCCTAATCTCTCTTTCAGCAGCATTAATGTCGAGGAATGAAGGGATGCTCTGACAAGATTGCAAGGTAGACTCTTCCTTTCTCTCTTTGACATTTAGAGATTTAATCCCTCACAATCTGCAATGACCACTACAAGGTGGTTTAACCCTTTGCTAGTCTCTGCTATTTTGAAATGGGACTGAAAAGCAGAAAAAGAGAACCACAGAGTGTTTAAACACATCCCAATTCAGACACTGTAATTGTCTATAACAGGTACATGAAAGGGGGACAATGCACTGATTTAGGAACTGAATCTGCAAATCCTCATCAGCTGGAATCTCTAAGAAACCCGTGTTCCTGATGGATTTAGAGAGAGGAGTTGTATCCACACTTATTTTTTTTGAAGAAGCAAAGCACCACAAGGACTTTGTGGGTCCTTTGCAAAAGGAAACATGGAAGTGCTAACAGTGAGGAAAAAGCTAATTTGTTAAAAGCATTGTAAAAATTATCTACATTATTCTTAAATTGGACCAAGTATCCTAGCTCAGGAATTAAAAAATAACACTGTTCATGACCAAACTGAGCTAACTCAGGTTCTTCTAGAGATCTTCTGAAGATAGAATCTTACAGGTCCCCTTTTGCAAGGCAAAGTCTCCACAATCTTAACCCCTTCAGCAATCCATTCCTGCATCTTCTGATCTTATTTATCTTCACCATAAGTACATGCTGTATTCCAAAGGGAATTCCTGTCATCACTAGTGCAATACCATTATTTTTTGTGCATCTCAACTGGAAATGGATTTGTTGATAGACTCCTCATGAGCACACCACATCCCACCAGTGGATTCACTGGATAATGGAAAGAGTGGTGTCATTTCTCTGACTACCTCCACATTTTACTAGCTAAAATAAGCTTCATTTCTCTTAAATATCACTGTAAAGAAAATAAGAAGGATTCTACTCTGCCTCCCATATAGTGTACTGTATATTTTCTCTGAGTGTCTCTGACAGGGTGTACTATTAGCAATGATATATGACTCAGAAAGAATAGGTGGGTTGTCATACACCAGGCATGATCTGGTCTGTATCAAATAACAAAATTTCCCACTGACAGGCAGAAATGTCAGTTCATTCTGTAGGAGTGATCTTCTAATCCAATGGAGAAGGAATTTCTTTGGATTTCACTGCAGTGTGATGTTAAGCCTGCTGGAGAGCTGAAGAAACAGTAACTCTGAGTAGGAATGGCCAGCAAAAAAAAAACACAACAAAACCCTGAGTGGTCATTAATCTTGAAGTCCTGATTAAGTTTCAATTAAGAGGAATATTTTCTCTATTGTAAATAAGCCCTTTTAACACTTAAAGAGGGAATGTAAGTCCGAAATTCAGTCACCTCTGTCCCAGCAGCATCTTCTAACTTCATGTATAGGAGGAGACTGATAAATAATAAAGATAGAGAAAATAATATGCATTACAGAAAGCATAAATTACATGATCCCAACTACTTTGAATATTCAGGTGATTACAGTGCAGAGAAATGGTTGCTTGAAATCCCTGAAAACAAAAAAGAAAGTTATTACCTGGTAAAGAAAGTGCAGATAAGGGTCATATCAACAATCCAAGGGCTAGAGCACCATCAGCACATAAGAGAAACTCAAGCAGCACCCATAAGAGACAGTGGGGTGACCAACAACCCCCCTGAACATCCCTCCCCCTGCCTAACAAGCTGGGGGGCCACCAGGCCCCCCAGCCTTTCTCCTCCCACCATGTACCCATGAGATATGTAACTCACCAGTGGCATCCTGGAGTGGTGACACTGAGAGAAGCATCCCTTGGGCCCCACAGGGGGGCAATTAGTGGCTACTGCCTTTCCCTGGGGCTGTTAAATAGGAGAGTGGGTGGAAGAGGCAAAGTGGGAACACATGAGGAAGGGAGGAGTCTCCAATGGAGCTCAGGTGCTCTGTGTTTTGGGGGGGAAAGGGGTGGAGAATAGTTGGTGTGGGGCAGAGGCAGGAGATAGTACATGGAAATTGTTGACAGGCAAACTTTGGTGGGGGGGCTGGACTGGGGAATGGAACCCCAACATATAGACCTGTGGAGAGGGTCCAGAATAGGATCATCAGGTGCTCTGTGTTCTGGGGGGGAAAGGAGTGGAAAATAGTTGGTGTGGGAACAGAGGGGGCTGCTCCAGATGACCTCACAGAATCATAGAATGTTTTGGGTTGGATAGGACCTCTAAAGCTAATGTAGTCCAACCTGACTGCCATAGGCAGAGATACCTCCCACTAAACCAGGTTTCTCAATGCCCCATCCAACCTGTCTCCAGAGGTCTCTTTCAACCCCAACCATTTCATGATTCTGTGATGACAAATACCAATAACTAGAGAAGAAAACTGGACACATGGTTGCCTGGAAAAGCCAAACAACCCCAAACAGTGTGATCATGTCTGCATCCTCTCCCAAATTTAATTGGCAAGGAGATACTGAGTGACAGAAACTTCCTTTGCTGAATTCCCTTAACTCTGTTTGGCTTTTGCACTTTTTATTTGGCTTTGTGGGTATCTAGGAGACCCACTGCTGCTTTTTAAGAGTGATTAGTGATTTTATTAAATGCATTTTGGAGCTAATTTTGTTGGGATAGTTCAGGCTGCCAACAGGAAACCAGGACAGCATTTTCAATGGACTTCAGCCTATATAATCTAAATAAACTAATGAATGCACTAGAATGATTCTACCTCATCCCTCTTGCCCAGCAACATGTGTTGGCTCAAAGAGCTCAGATATGCTGTAATCACCTTTTCCTCTCCACTAACTCCTTAGAAGTCAACCATCTCCTTCAATAAACTCTATGACTTCTACCAATTCTAATTATCTCAGATTTTGCTTCTTTTTATGAACTTTTGGATTTGAGATATTTTGTAGAGCTTGAAAGAGCAATCAGTAATTTGACAGTCAGGGAGTCATAGCAGCAGAAGTATTGGGAGGACACATTCCTCAATTATAAGTCTGTTGAAGTCAGGAATATTTTAGATTCAGTCATTAATTTTTAGTACTCCAAGAAATGAATCTCTTAAACGGGGTTATCAAAAAAATGGGGATTTAGGGATCGAAAATAAAATGCTAAAGAATGAAAAATTGGGTTTGGTAAGAGATGAGAAAAGAGTCTTTTGTGTATTTCCAAAACATCACACTTTTTTTTTTATACTAAGGAATGGAGATAACTATGTAAACTTAAACACTTTTATAATCCCACTATATACGGTGTTTTTCTTCTTAAAAAATTTCCATATAAGTTATTTGTATTGTACTAGATGTTCCACTACTTACAAGCTATCTTCACACAACCCTGTTTTGAAAAGACATCAGAGGAGAAAAAAAAACATCCATTCCATTATGCTCCGAAGTATAAGCTTATGTTTTGTATCTTTTTAGTCCCTGTTTGTAGGATCAAAGCAAAAGGATTACACTGTTTCTACTAAAAAATAGTTCCTAATACATCACTAAGCACTTAGTGTTTGTCCTGACAAATTATCTGCTGTTTTCTTTTGGTCCTCACCATTCTGTCAAACAGAAAGATAGCACAGAAATGCCTTCTCCTAAGAAAGAAAATATAGATTTTGGTCTTGGAGCACTAAAGATGAAATTTTAATACATTTGCAGCAGGATTTTTACTTTTTTTTAAAATATATGTTTGGCCAGGAATAATCTTATTACTTTTTTTTTTTTTTTTAAAAAAAAGGAGTTTCATAAATATCTCCAGTGTTACTGTGTAAAATAGTTTCTGTGAAAACCAGTTTCTAATTGGATTCCAATTATGTGAATCCTTAATGGTGTTTCATGGAACGTAACACAATGGGTTTGCACTTTGTTAACATCAAATCACAGAGCTGGAAGGGACCTTCAAATGTCATCTAGTCCCACCTCTCTGCACTCAGCAGGGATATCTTTCACTAGAGCATGTTGCTCAGAGCCTCATCAAGCCTGGTCTTGAATGTCTCCAGGGAGGAAACCTCCATCACCTCTCTGTTCCAGTGTCTCACCATCTTCATGGTGAAGAATTTCTTCCCTAATGTCTAATCTAAACCTGCCCTGATCTAGATTAAAGCCATTTTCCCTTGTCCTATTGCTCCATTCCCTGGCAAACAGCCTCCCCCCAGCTTTCTTGCAGGTACTGGGAGGCTGCCGAGGTCTCCCTGAAGCATTTTCTTCTCCAGGCTGAAAAGTGAAAACTCTCTCAGCCTGTTCTCATAGAAAAGTTGCTCCAGCCCCCTGATCGTCCTTGTAGCCCTCCTCTGGAACCTCTCCAATAGGTCCATGTCCTTCTATTCCCCACCCCACCAAAATCTGCCTATTAACAAGTTCAGCATACCACTCTAACTTCTTCCTCTGACATACACCAACTATTCTCCACCCCTTTCCCCCCACAAAACACAGAGCACCTGAGCTCCATTGGAGACTCCTCCCTTCCCAAGGTGTTGCCACTTTGCCTCCTGCACCCACTCTCCTATTTAACAGCCCCAGGGAAGGGCAGCAGCCACCATTAGCCCCCCTGTGGGGCCCAGGGGATGCTTCTCCCAGTGTCACCACTCCAGGACATCACTGGTGAGTTGCATATCTCATGGGTACATGGTGGGAGGAGAAAGGCTGGGGGGCCTGCTGGCCCCCCAGCTTGTTAGGCAGGGGGAGGAATGTTCAGGGGTTTTGTTGGGCACCTGGTTGTCTCTTATGGTGACTGCTTGAGTTCATTTTGTTTGCTGTTGTTGCATTGTCTCCCATTCTTGCTCTGGGGCGCGTGAGAGGATTTGCTGGGGCAGGAGCTCCTTAGAGATGCCACCATATCCCACTTGCTTGTTGGGTTTTCTCCATGGAAGATGAAAAGGAAAAAGAACACTTCTCCATTTGCAGAGAAGTTAACAGCACAAGGTGAGCTGAGCTGCAATCCAAGAGTGACTTAACTTGTAAAAGGTAGGCTTAAAAAATTTAAAAAGCTTCATAAACATGTAATAACTTGCAAATGTACAGCCATGGGAGGATGTCAGGATGCATGCAATGCATCTGATGATCCTTGAGCTAATGTGGAAGATGCTTATGTGTCAGCCCACAAGATGATTGGCTTCTGGACACAGATTACTAACAATCCATAAAGTGAGCACACACTAATGACTTGTGAATCTCCATCAGTTCATGTATACTTGTGATTTACCATTGTGTGGTTTGACTGAGAATGCTTTTTCTTGCATGAATAGTGAAAAGNATTTAAAATTTAAATTTAAAATTTACATTAATAGTGAAAAATAACTTTATCTGTGATTTTTTTCATACAGGGACACCATTAATATTACATAAACTTGAAGTTTTGAGCTGTAACTGTGGCCATGATTTACAGGGGCATATTAGTGAGCATGAGCTTGTCCACAACTTCATTAAACAGATAAAAATTTGTTTTTAACTCAAGTACTGTAGTCTATATTTGACTATTACATTTCTCCTGGGTTTAAGCACTGTCTGCATTAGCAGACAGGAGACAACAAGTCTAACTGCTGGATAAGGTACTTGGTCATTTGATGAAGTTGATTAAGCCATTTAGCCATTACTGATAATATGATTTACCACGCTATTATACTCATGATAACTGATATTCATGTTGCTCCTAGAATTTCATTCATGGACAATGCTTCCACTAAGCTGGACTCTACCTGAAAAGGAAATCTCTTCCTCCCATATGTTCTGCAAGCCTTGTGGGACTACAGGTACTGTAGTAGAACTTCCTTGACTCCTAGAACTTTTCCCAGCCCAGTCTCATCCTGGGCCAGCTAGTGCTGCCTAGAAGAAGTCTAAGGAGGAGAATCCTTGAATTTTTCCCAGCCCAGTTTCATCCTGGGCCAGCTAGTGTTGCCTAGAAGAAGTCTTAACTATGGTCCTGTGGAAGTAAGGACCAAGGACAGTAGACAATGCCTCACACAGATATAGAAACTCCATGACTGTTGAGCCTTGATGGTGTTTGCTAGAATGGATACTAGAGAATAACTTTGCTTTTCCCAGCCTAGGAGATAAAAAGAAGAGAATATGACAGAAGTCACAGAAAGCAGTACACCTGCCATCCTTTATTTTACCTTGTCCTTCCACTAACAGACTCCAGATGCTTTTTGCAAGCTGGGACTGCTAAGCAGGACTCAGTGGAATTCACCTGAGCTGGTGCAGGGCACTCATTTTGCAAGCTGGCTGATGATGGTGAACCTATTTGCAGATGGCCCCTCAGGAGCTCCAGGGATATTTCAAAGGAAACACATTGAAATGGACGAGGAGGATGGGAAGGAATTTGCATTTTTAATGTGACGCATCCATGAATGAATAATAAGGGATTTGCAAGACCGGCCACCAAGAATTAGAAGGGAAAAAAAATTACAAACCACCCTCCTTGCTGGTGCTACAGCTAATTCTTCAGGCCTGTTTTCTAGTGATATTAACACACAATTTCTTCCTGCAGAGGTTTTGTGCAGCCAAAATGATTAAAGAGGTACATCAGTTAAATAGCCCACTACTCGAGGGAAGGTGGAACCAAGGACTTAATCTTATAACAATTTAAATCTGCCAAAGTGGGTGGCTGGACCTCCGTGTGAGCTTTTCAGGCTTTCTTAGGAATGTACTGTACAGGCTAATATTATAGAAATTGGGCTGCCTCAGTCAACATAATGCAGTTTTCACAATGTTGCTTTGAAGTTGAAATGCTGGTGACTTTTGGATCAGTCTAAATTGTAGAGGTTGGAGTAAACTTCCAGATACCACCTCCCCCTCCCAAAGCAGGCTCACCTAGAGCAGCTTAGATAGGAATAACTCCAGGAGAGTTTGGAATGTCTCCAGAGATGGAGACTCTCAACCTCTCTAGGCAGCCTGTTCCAGTGCTCTGGGACCCTCAAATGAAAGAAATTTATCCTGATCACAACACTAGGCATCTGACATTCATCTAATTCTCAATCCACCTCATGATTTTAGGGTTTTCTTCCTCTAAAGTTTCAATCCTCTGCTGCAGCAGGTTAGGATACTTATCAGTAGGATCCCATCTGTGCTTGGGAGCTACAGTCCTGTCAGAGAAATGAAAGAGTGGCAGCTGTGGAGTAGTGTATCCTTCATTACCACTGGTCTTAGACTGTAAGCACTTTATTGCCTTAAAGGAGGCAGAACCCCTTGCCATACATCTTTTATAGCTCACTAAATATTCATCTTCCAGCACTTCACTGTCCTATGATACTTGGTGCTGAGATAACCCAGTGATTAGCACAACTCGGGAGTTCTATCTGAAATTAGATTCTTTTTGAGTTGAGTCTCAGAAGCTCTTCCTCTGAGTGGCCAAACTACATCTTAAAGCCATGTTCAGTTTGAAAGAGGAAAAAACCTCATTTTTACCATGGTGAAGGGGGGAATAAAAGATGGTTTCATTGTTAATTTGCATCTAATGAAGTGTAATCGGGTGTAGGAAGTTTGTCAAATACAGGAGGGAAATGGTGGGGAGTATAAACAAGACCTAACCACCTGAGAATAAAGTAGGATGAGATGTGGTCCTTGACTTTAGTAGGATGCTTCACCCTGAGACTGGGGAAAATCAGCACCTTCATCAATAGGAGGTGAATAAGAATCAATATTTAACCCAGACAAAACAGTGAATTTGAGTGAACTTTTTTTGTGGGGGGAAAAGTTTCCCTGACAGTGAGAGTAATGGAGTAGAGGATAATGAAATACTATCAAATCTAAAAGAAATTAGTCACATGAAGACAGACAACCCACTACAATCAGTTATACAGAAGCCCCAATAGGTAGGATTAGTGTGCTTCAAATGCACACAGATATCTGAGTTCTTGCTATCTACCAAAAAATTAGCAAATCCTTTTAGTCCCCAGAGCCCTTCTACTTAAACTGTCTGATACGCGCCTCAAATGCTTCTGCTGCATTTATCTAAAAACATATTTTGAAGAGAGTGAGGTACAAATAAAACATCTTTGAGCTTGGAAAGTAAGAGCACCTCCAGTAGCCTGCAGCAAGATGCTTAACTTCTTTATATCATAGTTTTGCTACCTTTAAAAGAAGGGCATAGACAGCTCTGCATGTCAGAGGGGAGCTAGGACTCAAGATCTGGCAAATTTTAGGCAGGCAGGGATTATATTAACATCTGTATCATAACATCTTCAGGTTGGCATGCTGTCTTACAGACGATTACAAAAGGAATGGGAGGGAATAGAAGAGTGTTTAGCATGAAATGTTTCAATCTGCCTAATTCTAATGAGAACAGTACCTGGTTCATGTTCAGCTCTGGAACTGACAAGCAGGGTTCACTTAATACCACCCTCTGTAATATCCTTTTATAAATCCATTTTTAATTATTTTTTTTTACACTTGGCTAGATGCAATTCTACTGCCTATAGCTGGAGAATCAAACCCTTTGTCTAAGCCTTTGTAAAACCTGATAGCACATTTCTCATTATGTCCATAGTAATTTCAATTATTTTCCTTTGTCTAAGACTTCCGTTACGCCTTGATGCCTGTGGACATTTTAAGTAACAACCTTTTTTATTAGCTGACTCAACACATGACAGAAGATTATTCTGTCCAGTTCTTCTAAGATCCTTTTATAAGCCCAAGTCCTTATATGCCCTCTCTTAATGTTACCACGGTGTCTGCAGCAGTGGAAGAACTTAGTGAATTTGCCATCTTTGGGTTAGGGAAGATTTCCATCCATTTTTAAGAGAAGAATGCATCAAAATAATATACAATTGAAATACATAATTTGCTGTCCATTATTGAGATTTGAGGAACAGTAATAGAAAAATGGAATGAAAGTTTTCCCCTGGTAAAAGACAAGTGTCAAAATCAAGAACTCAGTTGGCATCATCATTTCTCCATCCAGGTCTTTATAAGCCATCAAATCAGTCCCTCAGTACAGAGACTGAAAATAAAAATAAAATTGTGCATTCCAGAAAATAATAGCTTAAGCTTTTCCTTCAACAGAAAGAGAAAGTTTTCATCTATTTTTTCCCAAGAAAAGCAAAAGCAAACGAATTTTGTGTCATGATGGTTATGAACACTTTTTCCCTCACTAGAAATTTAATTTCTCCAGTCAAAACATGCAGACAGAAACACAAATATCAATGAGTGGCTCTACCTTCAGAAGAAAAAAGGAAAAAAAAAATTCAACATTAAATAATCTCAAAAAATTCCCAGGAAAATCAAAGCCTTCAATTCTTCCTGAAAAAACATCACCCCCTGAAAAATAAGCTCAATGTTAGGACTGTTTCTGCTGTTCCAAATTCTGGGTATGATGAGTTAAAAAAAAAGAATTTAAAAATACACTCTAACTAATATGAAGTTCAGAATAAGGCCTAATAATCTTCCTAAATGCTAATAGAGTTTTAATGCTGTTTTCATTAACTTTGTGCCCTTTTTTAGAAAGCTTGAGGGCTACTCAATGATAAGAAAAACCCACTGATAGAGTCCTGTGAATGGATGCTAAATGCAAATCGTGGAAGCACTGGGCAATGCTCCCAGCAGGATTTTGACAGGATAAAGATTTTATGGTGTGTCATATCAGGACTTGTTGAGCAGGCTGAATGTCAAGAGTAAAAGCAACAGCAGGGAAAAATGAAAGCAAGATCTCTGAAGTGATGCTGGTGGAGTTTTTCTGATGGAAATTGTAATTAAAAAAAAAACAACCCTAACTTTAGAAGTAGCTGAAAACCCAATTGGAGGCTCATCAAAAGGAGATTAATGAATAATAAAAATCTGACAGAGAGCAAACCCCTGCCTTTTACTGGAATGACAGAAACAGGCTGGCAAACTGTTTCTGGCAGCCCTAAACTTTTCCAACATATTTGAGCAGTGGATGTGGTTATATGAGTAGCAGCATCAAGCCTAATATTTTGGCTTTTGGGGCAGAAGAGGGATGCTGAAGTTCTGGTCAATAGGCTGGAGGGAAGAAGAACTCTCAAGAACAGGACAGCTTGATGAAAACAAAGTATGTCCCTACATGGAAGAGCAAATATAAGAGGGCAAGAACATGGGGTTTAGTTCTTGCTAATGGACTCTCTCTGTTTCATCAAAGTTCCTGTGATCAAACATGCACTGGAAACTCAGGAGAAGTTTCATCAGCTCCTACAAGACATGGTGGCTACCCCTGCTGAGCATCAAGGATGTGCTCCAGGGTTTCCTTGAGTTCATCCTCTCCTAAATGTTTTGTTTTTCTCTACCTGTGAATGCAAATGGGTTATTTTCAGTACATCTTGCCCAAAGATAACAGAAGGAGGTTCTGAAGCATGACAGCAGTGTATTTTCACGACCCCTAGCAGTCCAACCCACATCTAGTCCACCATATGTACAATCACAGCAAACATCCATACTGCTGTTTCCATGGACCTCTTCTTCCAGGTCACATTTCAGATCGTGTTTTCACTTTGATAAATTCAAATACCACTTCCACTTCTGATTGACAAGTCAGCTCAGAATTAAGGCATCTATTTCTGGTATCTACACAGCTCTGTCTCCATGTGCAGTAGGTGTGCAAGCTCCTCTCAGAATAACTCAATAACCTGTTAACACAGTTTGTGAAGCCCTATAGATAATTTCTCCACAGTAGACATCTAAGGCTCACTTGAGTTGCCTGCAGATAACATCTCATAGAATAGTCTGGATTAGAAGGGACCTTAAAGATCAAGTTCCAACACCCTGCTATGGACAGGGACACCTCCCACTAGATCAGGCTGCTCAATGCCTTGTCCAGCCTGGCCTTGAACACCTCCAGGGAGGGACCATCTGCAACCTCTCATGCCAATTCAAACTTAACAGGCTGTTCAAGACATTTGTGTGTAAAAAAAAGCTATGACAAGTGATAGCCATGCTCTTCTGTTGTGACAAGTGGGATCTAGAGGACATAGCCTTGGGAAACTCAAGTGACAGTAGATGTATGTATGGACATGTGCACTGATCTCATTGAAGTATCACAGAAAGATCATCTAGTCCAACTACCCCTCCAGAGCAGGTTCTCCTTCAGCAGGTTGCACATGAATGCATCCATTAGTGTTTTTAATGTTTCTAGAGATGGAGAATCCATCACATTTCTGAGCAGCTTGTTCCAGTGCTTTGGCTCTCACAAAGTGAATAAATTCCTTCTCGAGTTTCTGTGGAACTTTGTGCTCAAGTTGATGCCCATTTCCACTTGTCCTGTCACAGGACATCACTGAAAAAAAGACTTGCCCCATCCTCCTAACATTTAAATATTTGTGAGTATTGGTAAGATCCTCCCTCAGCCTTTTTTTTCCCAGACTTAAAAGACTCAAGTCTCTCAACCTTTTTTCATAAGAGAAAGGTTCCAGGCCACTAATCACATTTGTAGGTAGATGTATCATTGACCAGGCTTTGTTTTCCAGATGTCAACTAGCTCTAAGTGGAGTTTGGACTACCTGGACCTCACAGAGGCCCATTAACACTCATCTATCTCACCCCATTTTGAATTTCAGTTTTCTGGAGGGTGAGAAAAGTGACGGAGTCACCTAGAACAGGAAAATATACTTTCCTTGCTACTGTGGAGCTTTTCTCAGCTGTGTCTCTATACACCAAGATTTGAACCAAAATGAATAAATAAATAAATAAAGGGATTATTTAGGTTCACAGGGAGATTTTCTGTTCCTGTGGAAATAATCTCATTAACTTCCTGTGTGTTTAGACAAAAGCAGCCCTCATGACCACTCATTAGAAACAGTGCAAACAAAAAGAATGGCCATCTCTCTGAACAATAAAAAATGGTTCTAATGAAAATGAGAAGCGTTTAGGGTTTAATGACAACAATAGAAAGTAATCTTTGAAGCCTTTAGTTTTATATTAAGCAATTGAAACCAATAGCATCTAATTTGCAAGATATTTCAGAGTGTTTTCAGTCTGAAAACCAGACTCTTTTCAATAGTACATACAAACAGAAAATGATAGACACCAGAAATACACAAACATACACATGAACCATGAAAAATATGACTATTTGTGGTGATGCAGTACTTATTTATTCTAATCCTGCCAGGTATTCCCTCTTTCAGTGAGATACTTAGGCAAAGGCAGGAGAAAATCCAGTGTTATAACAGTGTACAAACAGCAATAAAACAATATATAGCTCAAATGCAGCCTGGAAAATTATTTCTCCAGATGGGTGAGTTTAAATGTATCTTAAAAGATTGTGACACATCCTTTTTGAACCAGGAAAAGCACCTGGGACCACAGGATCATCTAGGGTAGAAGAGACCTTTCAGATCATGAAGTCCAACCAACGAACTTAGCTCTATGAAGCTATGTCCCTCAGCATCTTTGTATCTTTTAAATACCTCCAGGGATGGTGACTCAGTGTAAATGAATGTGTGTCTGACTGAAGATTAGCATCTGCTACTGCCCAGCAAAGCTGCTAATTAAAAGTCATCACTAAGTACTTCATAGTAAACATATTGTCAAATTATTTAGGTCCACAGAAGAAAAGCAGAAACCATGGCTAGCGGTAGATGGCAGAAAAACATTTGAAAAAAAAAAAGCAAAAATGGCTGTTAAAGTATATTTAATACTTCTAAAATTATCCTTCATGAACTATATTAAAAAAAAAACCCTGTTAATGAACTACAGCAATCACTTGCATGTATTTTATACTAATAAGCTTGGAAAATATATTTTCCAAGTAGTGGTCATTGACAAGATATCCCTGGAATATATAATTGAATATAGGAGACATTAAAGGGTTTTTCCTGGAATGAAAAACATCCTGCATTTGTGTGTCTGTCACCCCACAGCAACATTTGAGTGTCAAAAGAGAACATTTCCTAGGTCACTAAATACACAAATTTGTTCATACAAGCTGAAATTTAGTTTTTATAGCTTCCCTCTAGCATTAAAATTCTCCTCTGTAGCCTTCTTAATGCCGTGCTCTGAAGAAAAAGTGAATAAATATTGGTCATTGGGATCTGCCTTGTACAGAACATTTAATAGGAATCCTTAATTGCATGTTGTAAACACAATAAAAATAGTAGTTGTAAAATTACAAACAATTTTGTTACCAAATCATCAACAAGAATGCCTCTTTGTACAACAAACTCTTCTACAAAGCACAGCACTAGACATTAAAAAAAACCCAATCCTTGCAGGAACTGAAATAAATGAAATTCGACTTTTGTATAGGAAAGAAACTCGTTCTTTCACTGTAAGGGTGGTAAAACACATGAATGGGTTGCTCAGAGAGTTTTTGGACTCTTCATCCTCAGAGATGCTCAAGACCTGATGAGACACTGCCCTGAGCATGTGCTCTTGGTGACTGCTTTTACCAGATGACCTCTGTAGTTCCCTGTCACCCTCAGCAACTCTGTGATCCTATCAGGCATTTGTTTGAATTTTTAGAAATTTAGAATCACCTTGGGTGGAAGGGACCTTTCACATCATCTAATCCAACTATCAACCTAACTCTGACAAGAACCATGACTAAATCATATCTCTAAGCACTATGTCTGCCCATACCTAAAATATGTCCAGGCATGGTACCTCAACCACTTCCATGGGCAGCCTCTTACAATGCTCAATAATCCTTAGTTGAGGTGGGGCCTCAACAATGCCATGTACAAGGGGTTGATCTCTTCCTTAGTCATAGAATCATAGAATAGTTCAGGTTGGAAGGGACCTTAAAGATCATCAAGTTCCAACCCCCCTGCCATAGGCAGGGACACCTCTGACTCATTACACTACTCCTGATACAGAACAGGATGCTGTTGGCCACCCAGGCACACTGCAGGCTCATATTAACCTGTCAACCAACACCTCCAGATCCTGAAGTATTATTTAGGTAAGGAGATGGACAACCATAAAGCAGAGCACAATGTGGTCAGTAGTCATCAAAGCCTAACACTGGATGAGCTTTTTTCTCAAGACATTACTTTGCATGCCTTCTTTTCTGGAAGTAAATTAAACTGTTGAACTGTTGGAGCAGATCCAGAAGAGGACCACAAAGATGATTAGAGGGCTAGAGCACTTCCCTTATGAGG
>VZTY01005081.1:73632-89996 GCA_013400935.1 Turnix velox | reverse complement strand
GAACAACCCCAATTTCTTCAGCCCTCCATACAGCTTGTTCCAGCAGCTCAATGTCCTTCTCATGTTGAGGACTCCAGAACCAGACACAGTAACTCCAGGTGGGGTCTCACAGCTGGTCCATGAGCTGAAAAGTTAAACCCCTTAAAATGAAGATGCTGGGAATTGAAGCACAAAGAGGTACCATGTTCCTGAAAAGCTCTGCTGCCTTCAGCCTGGTAGGACTGTGCTGTCTGTGGCAATTTGATTCTGACCACTCTGTGGGATTGAACCATCTCATCCTGGTGCTGGGGAAACAGAGAGAGGAGCAAAGCTTCACAACCTGTCTCCACAACTCCAAAAGGCAGTGGCCTCTCTTTTGGCAAGTTCCAGCTGTGTAACCTTGATCTGAGTTTTAAGTAGACCAGTCTCTGCTTCTGGGATTCCTAAATGACATCCTGTTAGGTGTCCCTCCACCAAGGAAATTCTGGCTTGCTGAAGACATCTCAGAAGTACTCATTGTTTGCTTTCAGGTGCAGTTTCACAGAGATCTTTTGATGTTGCTCTCTCTCTGTGCTGCTCTTACCCTCTCTAGCAAAGTTTGGTGTTACCTCCTGTAGAGCTTTTCTGATTGAAGCCTGGATAGCACTGCAGAGGAGGTCCTTTCATCACCCTGCTCTGAGTCCTACTTGGGCTTATCAATGCTTTGGAGCCAAGATAAGAGAGGTAGACAGAGGAGACTTATTCCCTATCTGTAATCTGGGATTCCCAAAGGCTTTGTTTGATTATTAATTTACTTGTTTTGGGTAATAGGGCCACTTTCACATGCTGCTGTCCAATCTGTTGGACTGCAATGTCAGCACCATACAACTAGTGTAGACTTTTAGTTCTTTTTTATCTAAATTTTTAAAATATCTGCAATTTTAAGAGAGTTCACCTCAAAATGAGCGTGAGGTTTTGGCTCATAAACGACCTTGAAAACTCTTGTCTGTTCAGAAACCTTCTCTGGAAGCTGCAAATCACAGGGATGCATTTAGAGGCAGATGTTAATAACTTCTCCTTTTCATTTTGGAATCTCTAATTTTGATTTCAGGGCTGCTTTTTGACTTGTTTCTAGTTAAAGGGGATTGATTGTCTTTCTCAAGAGGTTGTGGCTTCCTCCTGTTCAGGCTCATTGAATTAACTTTTTCACACCATGTTTTCATCTTGAGACTTCTTGTTACTCCACAGAAAGAGTAATAACTCAAATTACTCCAGTGAAAATGTAGACTTGCTCTGTCCTTAGGGAAAAGAAAGGAAGAATCATACAGAATCATACCAGGGTCTGTTGGTTTTAAGCCTTACTCTGATTATCAAGGGGAGAGTGATGCATAAAGATGAGCACTTATAGAATCATAGAATAGTTTGGGTTGGAAGGGACCTTAAAGATCATCGAGTTCCAACCCCCCTGCCATAGGCGGGGACACCTCCCACTACATCAGGCTGCCCAGTGCCCTGTCCAGCCTGGTCTTGAACACCTCCAGAGAGGGGGCATCCACAACCTCCCTGGGCAACCTGTTCCAGTATTTCACCACCCTCACTGTAAAGAATTTCTTTCTTATGTCTAGTCTAAATCTATCCCCCTCCAATTTATATCCATTGTTTCTAGTCCTCCCATCCCATATTATGTTAAAAATTCCTTGCCCTGCCTTTCTGTAGGACCCCCTCAGGTACTGATAAGTTACTCTGAGGTCCCCTCTGAGCCTTCTCTTCTCCAGGCTGAACAACCCCAACTCCTTCAGCCTGTCCTCATAGGGCAGTTGCTCCAACCCTTTGATCATCTTCGTGGCCCTTCTCTGGACCCTCTCCAATAGCTTCCAAAGAATACTTCCCTTGAGGATTCTCCTTGTTTCTCAGATACTCTACATTGGTGAATTTAGATAATGTTGGAGATTCTTTGCCTTTCTTCAGTGAGTGTGAAGGGACACAGTGCCTGGTTCAGAGCAGTCTAGGTGAGCTCAACCCCTGTGCAGTGGCAATGAGTGTCTCCTGTGTGCAGCAGAGCAGTGCTGTCCTTCAGGTGAGTGCAGGGGCATGTGCTGATGGGGAAGCAGGCAGTGCAGGCATGCTGGGATTAGAGGATGATATGACATCCCCTGAGGAAACCTTCAGCTCTGCTGAATTCTCTTGTCTCAGACTGTCTGACATTCATCCACAGCTGGGTCCATGAGCTGGAAAGTTAAACCTCTTCAAATGAACCTGCTGAGTTTCTTTGTGCTAAGATTATCCTTCCTTGGTGGACAAGAGCAAGAGTATGGTGTGGTCTCCTTGTTTGGCAGCTGGGACAGAGGTACAGCCAGATATTTTTGGGTATGATCAGCTTTTGTTACCTGAGTATAAAGCTGAAACAACAGTAGAGCAAGACCTATTAAAGCCCTTGTTTTAAATTTGCTTGTAAATAATGACTAAAAGCTGAAGGCTAGAAAGGACAGGGCTAAAAGACACATGCAGTGTATTAAACTGTGTTTGTGTTGCTTTTTGTGCTTCACTTGAAGTATTTAACCTCCTTTTAACTTTTGAGGAAATGGTTAAGCTAAGATTTATAGTGTAAGAGTTGAGAAATTGAGAAGGGGATGGAATTTGTCAGATGTTTAAAGCTGTTCTCCTTTCAGCATGTTCATATGGGTGTCACTAACGAATACTTAGGAGCAGAACTAAAAAAAAAAAATCTGTTAAAGATTCAGCCTTTCACAGATCTCCTTCAAAGATGTTGTGAAAATGAAGAGGGCTGGAAAAACAGTGTAACTGCTGGAGAGTATTAACATGTGGGGAAGTCCAGAACCATGTGAAGATTTGGATCCCAGTCCTGAGTTAGCCCTGGAGCTGTTGAAGCTCCTCCAGTACTAGCAGGAGACAGGGAGAAGAGTGAAGACATCAAAGGAGAACAATGTGATTACAGATGGTTTTTGGGTGCCAGCACTAACAGTCTCCTTGTTACACTTGTCAGTTGGGTGACAGGGTGTGAGGACCTTCCTCCTTGCCTTGCTGTCATTTAGCCTGAGGAAAAAACTCCAGTGGCAAGGAAGATGATGTGTAGAAGAGCAAAGTGCTGCTGGTACATGAGAGGATTAGCCAGTCTGCAGATTGCCTGTGTGACTGATGTATGTGTGAAACTCAAAATAAGAGCATTTGGGTGGCTTTAGAGACTTTTTTTTGCTAGGGAGTGATGTCAAGCTGACTTCTAAATGAGGGATATGAAATCTCCTTAATGTGAAGGATGCTGTTGAGCACAGTGGTGAGTGGGGCTGTAGTGGGAACTGTGGATTATTGTTTATTTTAATCAACTTGCCAGCTGAAAGGCTGAAATCATTCCAGCCTTGCCTTTTAGCCCAGACACATGGTTCCATCAGGTGTATGATCCTAGCAAACTCACTGTAAAATCCAGCTTAGGTTGATAATTGAGATGATGATGAACTTCTATGGCAGGGGGGTTGGAACTTGATGATCTTTAAGGTCCCTTCCAACCCAAACTATTCTGTGATTCTATGATTCTGAAGGTCATGAAGATGATGAGAGGGCTGGAGCACATCCCTTCTGAGGACAGGCTGAAGGAGTTGGGGTTGTTGAGAAGAGAAGGCTCAGGGGGGACCTTCTCAATCCCTTCAGGGGGCTCCAGAAAGGCTGGGGTAGGACTTTTGAATAGGGTCCAGGATGGCAGGACTAGGAGAGATGGATGCAGATTGGAAGAGGGGAGAGGCTGGAGAGAAGTGAGAAGTTCTTCACTGTGAGAGTGGTGAGACACTGGGACAGTTTTCCTAGAGAGGCTGTGGATGCCCCCTCAAATCCCTGGAGGTGTTTAAGGCCAGGCTGGATGAAACATTGACCAAGCTGGGGTGGTGGGAGGTGTCCCTCCCATGGCAAGGGGTTTGGAACTGGATGATCTTTAGTGTCCTTTCCAACCCAAACTCTCTGTGATTCTGTTGCCCCTCTGAAGTTTTGGACTGCTGTGTCTGGGGTGCTGTGGGATGATGGAGCTGAGCAGCAGCTGTTTTCCCAGACACTGAGCAGTGCTGGGCTCTGGCACGGTGGCAGGTCCTGTTGGGGCTCTGACAATGAAAGAAGGATGAGAGGGAGTCTCCCAGCTCCTGATAAGCATCTCCCCAGACAAATGGGAATTGGCAGATCCAAGAGCATTTTATTTCATTGGAAAGATTTCCAGAGATGTGGGGGGGAAACAGCTCTGACATTTGTATGGTCTTCTGCTTTTGCTTCTTTATCTTGAAAATCTTTCTGCTCTCTTCTGAACATCACACAGGCTAGAAAAAGAAAAGAACAGAGTATTTGTCTTGTGGTGATGTCTGATACCTATCTTGTGCTGAGATTTGCAAAGTCTAGTGTCTGGTAGTTGGAGGACTTGAGGGAGACAAAATGAAGAATGCTTTTTATATAGAAAATTTTGGGAGGGGGGGAAAGCAAGATAATGACCAGACTGTCAAAGTCACCAGATCCAAAAGAAGTTTGAGGACTCTTTAGAACCCATCTGGCACGTCTGGGGAAAAATTTTAACTCCCTAGGAATTCTTTTACAGGCCTGATCCTGCAAATCCTTCCTGCTTGAAACTCCACTTGGCTTGTCAGATTAAACTGGAGATTGCTTCTTAACCTCTTCCAGGGTGAAGAAGATGCATGGCTCCTTCCCTCTGTAGGTTTCACAATTCCAAAGCAAATGTGAAACATAAGTCCTTCCCAATGGTTTAAATTATTTTCACACTTGATGCCAGAAAGTTGGGATAATGTCGGGTGGGTGATGAAACTGACTACTTCTTACATATTTCTGGCACCAACAAAAATGGTTGGCAGCTTTTCAGGAGCTCTGGTGTGGCTTTTTTAGTACCATGGCACCAGATTTACAGCCCTTCTTCTAAATAATTAAAAGCTATATTAAAAAAGGGGGGGGGCTGGGGCTACCTCCCAGCTGCAGGATTGGAAGAAGGAGGGGAAGTAGTGGAGAACATCATAAAAAAGGATGGAAGAATAAGTCACCTAGAGCTTTTGCTGTCTCTGAAATGTTCTGACAAAGCACAACTTGAGATTTAAAGGAAGGAGGAGCCCTTTTGGGTTGTGTAGGGTCTTACAAAGAGGTAGGCATTATAGGGCCAAGAAATAAATTCTGTTTTTCTCCATACATTGGTCTCCTCCTGGGACATATCAAGGCATTTTATACTTTATCACTAACTGAGCCCAAAGCAAAAGGTGTTTTTTTTCTGAAAGACCTTAAAGAGGTGTCTCTTGAGGTGAGGGACTAATTGTTACCCCCACAAGTAGACACTCATTGGTATTTATTTATTTTATTCTCCCAAGTGCCCTTTTGAAATGAATGACCCTTTCTGAGAGGTCCTGGCTTTCTCCTGTGTGCAGTTTAACCCATCTGGCTGTCAATGGGAGGACAGCTCTGGTTTCTGCTAGCAGAAAATTCCTCTTGCTGGAGGTTCTAGGCCAAAGGGATTTCCTGGGTGTACGTGAGGACTGAATTTGGCAGGGAGGTGTGGAAATGTACAATATACAGTATGTATGTAATGTATATTATAAATCATATTAGTGCAGTCAGCTGTTGAATATAGAGTATTTGCATGTACGTGCAGAGCATTTCTTTGGATGGCTGCCTGGCTGGCACACAGCACAGTGGGAGGGGCAAAAAAAAATCACTCTTTGCACGTGTGGGGTGGGTGTTAGAGGTGTGCAGCCCCAGCAGGACCTTGCTGGGATCTCCTTGACCTCCAAGCTGTACCACAGGCACACTCTGATGCCTCCTGGCAGGATGGATGAGGCTTCCTGTTGCTAGAAGTTGGGTCAGACTTAGTGAGTTCTCTCAGGGGAATATCATGCAAAGAGCTCTATTTCAAGACTTAATTGCAATCACTGCATTAAGTAAGTAAGAAACCCTCACTGTACTTATTTAACTCCAACATTTTATAACCTAGAGACTTGGTTAAGTTTTAGGGTGCTATCTTTGCTTTCACTCTTCTTTTCCTGCCAGAAAAGGAGTGGAAAAGGCATAAAAAGAACTTTGAAAACTCTGGGTTGCAGGAAGAAGAGGGCTCTCATGGGGCAGAAGCTGCTTTCCAGAGATGTCCTTGCCAGTCCTAATCTAGGCTCTGGACTTGGTGCAGGAAAGGCCGGGGTTTTGCACTCTGACCTGTGGTCTGTGGAGTCTGCAGTTACCTGGCTGGCTCTTTCTCTTCCTTCTGCTACTTGTTCCAGGGATGGTGGAAAATCTTGTAACTGGGGAGGGCCCAACAGTCCATTCCCAGCTTGACCAGTGGCTTCCAGGTAGAGCAGTGCTTGCTTCCTTTTGTAGTCAAGAAGAGGTAGGTGGTCCCCATGTAAAAAATGTGGGTGGCTCTGCAAGTCACTTAGGACATCATTTAGTGTTGGCTGTCAGAGTGATATATATAATATACAGATAAATATATATATATGTAGGTGGTATCCTCTTTACAAGCAGTCACATCCTTTTGCTTTCCTGAGATAGTAAATGACAATTAATAACAAAGCAATTCTAGCTGGCAATTAAAATCATTAGATGATTATGAAAGGATTTCTGTGAATAGAATTTATTTCTCCTCTTGTGAGCTGAGCATCCCATAAGATGTGAATGTATTTATTCTTCCAGCTAGCATGGGATTGTAGTTGGGGGGAGAGAAAGAGGAAAGATGTTGACAAGAGCTGCCACATCTTCTTTGTGCATAGAGAGTACATGGTGTTTCTAAATGGTTGAAAAAATGAATAAGTCCCTGCCTATGGCAGTGGGGTTGGAACTTGATGATCTTTAAGGTTCCTTCCAACCTGAACTATTCTGTGATTTTTTTAGTCCATAATTATGCAGACTCAACACAATCATAATCCCTTTAACTATTCCTTGCAGTGAAATGATGTAGGGATTGATAGACAAGGTTAGGATGCCAAACTGATGGAGATTTTTTTGTTCTCTTTTGTGGACAGGTTGGCTATATCCAAATTGGATCAGAGCACCTGCTGATACAACCAGTGAACACATCAGAGACCTCATTTAGTGGAAAAGAACACTTCATCAGGCACAGACGAGCTGCAAAATCCAGCCATCCCAGCAAGTCTCACCTTCCTGATGAGCACTGCAAGGTTGTAGCAGGTGAGCCTCAAGTGATTCAAGACAACAACCACCCATCTGCAATTACATTTTAAACAGTTCTTCTGCCAGATGTGTCTGTGTTTTGTAGTTCAAGTGTTCAAGCAGTGAGCTGGTGGTGAATGGCACCTGGTGATGAATCCTGCAACTTCATCAGAAGTACCAAAATGAATAAGATGTGTGTTGTAACATTCAGTTTGTGAGAGGATAAACTTTATGATGGGTCAGAGTAAATTTCTACCCACACAATTTGAACACTGCTTAGGGAGGTATTCACTGATTTTGGAGCTGAAGTCAGTGATGGAGCGGGTCCAGAGAAGGGCCACGAAGATGGTCAAAGGGTTGGAGCAACTGCCCTATGAAGACAGGCTGAAGGAGTTGGGCTTGTTCAGCCTGGAGAAGAGAAGGCTCAGAGGGGACCTCAGAGTAACTTCTCAGTACCTGAGGGGGTCCTACAGAAAGGCAGGGGAAGGAATTTTTAACATAATATCGGATGGGAGGACTANGATGGCAGGAGTAATGGATGAAAAGTGAAAGTGGGGAGATTTCTGATGGATAGAAGAAAGAAGTTCTTTAGTGTGAGGGTGGTGAGACACTGGTTGCCCAGAGAGGTTGTGGATGCCCCTTCCCTCTCTGGAGGTGTTTAAGGCCAGGGTGGATGAGGCACTGAGCAGCCTGGTCTATTGAGAGGTGTCCCTGCCTGTGGCTGGGGGGTTGGAACTAGATGATCTTTAAGATCCCTTCCAACCCAAACCATTGTGTGATTCAGTGGGGATAGCTGAGTGCTATTGTTGGACATTAAAAGGGACATTGCAAGAGATTTCCTTATTTGTAACAGCAGTAGAAGCAGAAGTCTGAAAGTACTGTCTGGAAAAGTCAACCATGAACTTAGTTTGCTTGAGTATTTTAGCTGCTTTATCTCAGAGTTGGGATTTAACCAAGCCTGTGTACCAGCAGAGATGACCTGTGCTTGCTCATACAGCTGCCTCCTCACTGGCCACTGCTTGTTGGTAAATTCTTTAGCCAGGACCTTGATTTTCTCTTGTATGGAGCTGAGCTCTTAGTAGTTCTGCAGGTTTATTGTTCTCCTGGGTTCACACTAAGCCAATCTTCTTTTTGATTCTCTGAGTAGGAATTCTTGGCTCTGCTTGGAGTTACAGATCCCCCATGTCTCTTTTTTAGAGGAAACATCAGAGCTCAGCACTGCTCTGATTTCCCAGCCAAGTGCTGTAGGTGCTGCAGCACCACATTCATAGGAAATTCATTACCAAATTCTTGTGCTGTAAAATGAGACAGCCCTTAGTTAAAAAGCTGAATTGAACCAAAATCAGCTCAGGAAATCTTCCTCAGCCTTTTTGCTACTGAACCTTTTGACCTCCTGCCTAGGCTCAGCAGAAGATTTCTAATCTACCAGCAGCCTGAAGAACTGCAAGTCCCTCATACAAGGCAAGTAATTGAAGTTCTTCAGATCTGCTGGGCTAAGAGCACACGTGCAAACACTACTGCCATGCAAAAGTGATGGCCAGGCCATGTGGGATATGTGTTTCTGAGCTTAGAGAGAAAGGGAAACTGTTGAGTGATATAAAATCTATTTACTGTGAGGGTGGGGAGACACTGGAACAGGTTGCCCAGAGGTTGTGGATGTCCCATCAATCCCTGGAGGTGTTTAAGACCTGGAGATGTTTAAGATGAGGCATTGAGCAACCTGGTCTAGTGGGAGGGGTCTCTGCCCATGGCAGGGGGGTTGGAACTAGATGATCTTTAAGGTCCCTTCCAAACCAAACCATTCTAGGATTCTATGATAAAATCCATGTAAGGTTATGGGTCTTGTCCTGTGGTTGGATGTTTTCCTACCTATTCCTAGCTAGAGGCAGAGCTAGGACTGGATTTAAAGAGAGCATGGGNGGCAGGGGGGTTGGAACTCCATGATCTTTAAGGTCCCTTCCAACCTGAACTATTCTATGATTCTTTTAACTAGAAACTTGATTTTGCTTTTTCTTCCTTGGTGTTTGACTAGATTTAAGATCTATCTGCCATGCTATAGGACTTTGTTTCTTTGAGTGGCAACTTTTTAAGTTGTTTGCTTTAAGGTTTTGTGAGTTAAACTCCAATTTAGTTTTTGCTTTAGGTTACAGAGAAGGAGCTCACAGAGATGGCAAAGAAACTTTTAAGGTCTTTAGTTTTCCTGGAGACCTGGGAACTCAGGTTTGAGGTCTGAGTCCAAAAGGTGGTAGCAACTCATAAATATCCCTTGACTAACTTGAATGTAGCTGGACTGGATATTGAAGGAACTGCATCTGTGACAGCAGGGAGCCTGTGTGAGCTTGAGCAGTTTTTGTCTGCCATTCTCTTGATGCAGTAGCTGCTGAAATGCATGTATGAAGCTCTTCTGGACCTAAGAATAACCTCTCAAGCTATTTCTAGTGCTTTTATGCTTAAATTTTAGCAATATGAGGTATATTGTTTCAACGAGGCTTCCTAAGGAATGGCAATGGCTTGGATTTTAATTCTGTGTCTGGCATTCTCTAATGCTCTGGCTTCAGTTTCCAGTATTGTGCTGACACACCTTGAGATCCTGGGCTTACATCCATGGCCATCCATCTGTGGGTCTCCATGGGCATGTGAGGTGCTGGTGGCATGTTCCATATCTCCAGTCTTCATTTGGGATCCAGCGTGACAATGTTATAATTTTAAATTTTTTAAAAAGTAATAATTTGGGATCTGATGTTAAGCCCTAGAGTCCCCACTGGAATGGGAGACTAATAGTTAAGGTGATCCAATGGTTTGGTGAATGTTTTTTCCTGCCAGTATTTTTCCTCTGCCTATTGCCTCCCCCCCCAGTCAAGGCACCACAGAAATCTAGTAGATTTACTATATTTTTCTCTTTTAAAGAGTGTGCTGCTTCAAACCTTGCTGGAGTTGTAATGCCTAGCAGCTCAAACCCTGAAAAGATGCAGCTGCCTTGCACCCTTTTCATTTGGGTGAAGCTTTTTTGTTTGGTGTCAATAATAAAGCAGATATACTTGCTTTATTCCCTATAATTATTCAAGAGAAAATATTATTCACTATGATTTTTCAAGGGAAAATGTCTATCCCTGTTCACTGATATCCCCTCCTCTCCAAGTTTTAAAGCTTAGATTATTAACTAGTATAATGTGGTCTAGGTTTTGACTTCTTCAAAGCAATTGTATCCTTTCTGGAAATCATTGTGGGTAGGTCACATAGGGTCTATTTTTTATGAACTCTGTGAATTCTCTTCTTTAGGTTTCAGTGTGCCTGTATATTCTGTACCTTTTATTGCTCTCCTGCCCTATTACCCCACCAATACACCAGTTTCTTCCACTGGATGGACTCCATACTCATTGGAGGTTGCAGGTCAAGGCACTTGTATTGTCTTCTGCTGGCTAGACAGAGTCAAGATGGGGAGCAGGGTTAAGACTAAGACTTTACAGGCTGAAGGTGTTGAGATTGTTCAAGCTGGAGAAGAGAAGGCTCAGGGGGGACCTCATAGTAGCTTCTCAATACCTGAAGGGGGATACAGAAGGGCTGGGCTAGGATTTCTTAATAGGGTACAGGATGGCAGGAGTAATGGATGAAAAGTGAAAGTGGGGAGATTTCTGATGGATAGAAGAAAGAAGTTCTTTAGTGTGAGGGTGGTGAGACACTGGTTGCCCAGAGAGGTTGTGGATGCCCCTTCCCTCTCTGGAGGTGTTTAAGGCCAGGTTGGATGAGGCACTGAGCAGCCTGGTCTGTTGAGAGGTGTCCCTGCCTGTGGCTGGGGGGTTGGAACTAGATGATCTTTAAGATCCCTTCCAACCCAAACCATTCTGTCATTCAGTGGGGATAGCTGAGTGCTATTGTTGGACATTAAAAGGGACATTGCAACAAGAGATTTCCTTATTTGTAACAGCAGTAGAAGCAGAAGTCTGAAAGTACTATCTGGAAAAGTCAACCATGAACATAGTTTGCTTGAGTATTTTAGCTGTTTTATCTCCGAGTTGGGATTTAACCAAGCCTGTGTACCAGCAGAGATGACCTGTGCTTGCTCATACAGCTGCCTCCTCACTGGCCACTTCTTGTTGGTAAATTCTTTAGCCAGGACCTTGATTTGCTCTTGTATGGAGCTGAGCTCTTAGTAGTTCCGCAGGTTTATTGTTCTCCTGGGTTCACACTAAGCCAATCTTCTTTTTGATTCTCTGACTAGGAATTCTTGGCTCTGCTTGGAGTTACAGATCCCCCATGTCTCTTTTTTAGAGGAAACATCAGAGCTCAGCACTGCTCTGATTTCCCAGCCAAGTGCTGTAGGTGCTGCAGCACCACATTCATAGGAAATTCATTACCAAATTCTTGTGC
This sequence comes from Turnix velox, assembly GCA_013400935.1. NCBI lineage: Eukaryota > Metazoa > Chordata > Aves > Charadriiformes > Turnicidae > Turnix > Turnix velox. The sequence goes on along the minus strand of VZTY01005081.1, from coordinate 78,524 downwards.
TGTAAAATGAGACAGCCCTTAGTTAAAAAGCTGAATTGAACCAAAATCAGCTCAGGAAATCTTCCTCATCCTTTTTGCTACTGAACCTTTTGACCTCCTGCCTAGGCTCAGCAGAAGATTTCTAATCCACCAGCAGCCTGAAGAACTGCAAGTCCCTCATACAAGGCAAGTAATTGAAGTTCTTCAGATCTGCTGGGCTAAGAGCACACGTGCAAACACTACTTCCATGCAAAAGGGATGGCCAGGCCATGTGGGATGTGTGTCTCTGAGCTTAGAGGGAAAGGGAAACTGTTGAGTGATATAAAATCTATTTACTGTGAGGGTGGGGAGACACTGGAACAGGTTGCCCAGAGGTTGTGGATGTCCCATCAATCCCTGGAGGTGTTTAAGACCTGGAGATGTTTAAGATGAGGCATTGAGCAACCTGGTGTAGTGGGAGGTGTCTCTGCCCATGGCAGGGGGGTTGGAACTCGATGATCTTTAAGGTCCCTTCCAACCCAAACCATTCTGTGATTCTACAATAAAATCCATGTAAGGTTATGGGTCTTGTCCTGTGGTTGGATGTTTTCCTACCTATTCCTAGCTCGAGGCAGAGCTAGGACTGGATTTAAAGAGAGCATGGGTTTCTCTGCCCAGGCATGAGACCAGCAGAGCTTTAGTCCTTCTCCCAGCAGGTTGGTGAGGGCAATGTGGGAATTTGTGACTTCCCTGCAGTGCCTCCAGAGGAGTTTGCAAAAGGAGTGGAATTCCCATCCCTTGGGTGCTGGTTGTTTGTGTTGTGCTAAATAGAGAGCAACTCAGCCCTGTGGGGAGTGCAAACACCAGCTCTTCAAGTAGCCCTGTCATAAAATAATGAAATTGCTCATGGGCTTTGCCCACTTAAAGGCAGATCCTGAAAGTTTTTCATTGTTGCAAGAAAGAAATGTAAGTCCCAGCTGTTAATAGGCTTAGCACGTTAATGACCTAATTGACTCCTGTCTGCTTCGGATTAACTTTTGTGTGCAAGGAATTTAGAAACAAAAAAAAAAAAGAAAGAAAAAAAAATTAATCCTGTCTGACACACAAAAAAGGTCCATTCCTTAATGAAATTGTGTGGAAGGGATGAACTCTGATGCTTCTCCTAGGATAGTTCTCTCTACTGTGGTACCCACCTTCAGTGGTGGAGTGAAGGACAGGTTGGATTTGAACTCGAAGTTGCTTTTCACCAGCTTGTAATTTGGCTCACTCGGACTTAAACTTGTCAGAAAAGGATGTAGGTAGTAAATCCTTAGGAAATATCCACCTGCTAGACATCATAGATACAAATCTTATATTGTATAGACTAAAAAACCCCATGTTTGTGTAAATAAAACATAAAGCAAGTATTTTTCAAAGCCATGGAATTTCCAGATTTGGGCATTTTCCAGTCATTTGCCATTCTTTTATTTTCTGAACATTATTGTCTGAAATATCCACCTGCTAGACATTGTAGATACACATCTTGTGTTGTATAGACCAATAACCCCCAGGTTTCTGTAAGTAAAACATAAAGCAAGTATTTTTCAAAGCCACAGAATTGCCAGGCTTGGGCATTTTCCACTCATTTGCTGTTCTTATATTTTCCGAACAAACAAGAACCACTTCTAAATGTATTTTCTTCTTAAAAATTTGTAGTTCAGTTGTACCTGGAGTGATCTGGGGTTGTTTGGGTTTCAAGTAAAATGCAAAGCATTAAATACTGAGTTTTTAATGCTAGTTAGTGATCATGTCATTAAGAATTTAAGCCAGGGCTAAATCCCTCAGATTTCTACTGTCAGCGGTGATCTTGTGATAGAGGAACTTAATTGATTTTATAAAAAAGAGACATGGTGATGTAATGGTTTGTGTGAGTGTTTGAAGGGGAAAGAGGAGAGCATTTTAGGAGGCAAGATTAACTTAATCAAGAAGTGTTGCTATGAAATTATTTTTAGAGTCCCAACAGAACTTTGTGGGAGCCCAGTTTCTCCTGGAATAATCTGTGTAAGAGGATTAATCTGGCTGCAGTTAGGAATGGGAAAGTACTTAGGGTCTTGCATGACTAGATCTTGGGGATTTGGATCTGAAAGTGCCTATTAATGGGTTAAAAAAGAATCCCAGGTCTTGTGGATTCAGGGCTGATGTTTTAATTCCTTTGTTTAAGTTCTGAAGTGCTCCAGCAGCCAAGGATGGATCCTCTCTGCATGGGCCAGGTGCTATTGCTGGTCATATGATACACGGAGAGGAATTATTTTTATCACCTGTCATCCAGCAGAGAAAGAGCTGAAGCCACAATGCACATTTCTGCTCAGGCATGAACATGAGCCCCTGTGAGGCAAACAGAAAAAAACTATTAAAAGGTTTCCAGGTGCATGTGCTGCTGCAAGGGGGAGAGAAGGAAAGGTTTGGTTTCACTTGCTCTGAAGCATGGCATCATTAGGAACATGGGAAATAGCTTCACACCAGTGAGGTGAGACACCAGTTGTCAGACAATGGGCTGCAAGCCTGCCTCCCACATGCTGTTCTGATTTTAAAGAATGAGTTTGACAACTTTCTTGTCAAAGGTCTTGGGCTAATGCTCTTCCTGGAGTAAGAAGGGATTCATAAGGAGTTTTGTTTGTAGGTTTTAAGTGGGAATTTTGCTGCAGGTGAGCCAAGTGAGGAGAGAAAGATCTTTCTTAATACATCAGATGTCATTTTTTTTTGCATCTTGGCTTAGAGCTCCATGAGCAGGCTTCTCGATTTGTGGGGACAAGAGGTAGCTGCATGGTTAATCCATGTTTTGGCACTATCTGTGATTCCCATCTAACCCCATAGGAAGAGCTCATGCAACAGGGAAATGGGCAGACCAGAAAGGACCATGGAGAGGCTGTAGCATCTCCTTTATGTAAGAATGGAGGTAGAAGACATCTAAGATAGGGTTTCTTTCATTGCCTTGTGTCTCTGTGACTTTATAATATACAACATAAAGCTGTTTCTGCATGACAACATCCACCACACCTTCTGCTGCAGTAAATGGATACACTTATAGAATCATAAGAATAATTTGGGTTGGAAGGGACCTTAAAGATCATCGAGTTCCAACCCCCCTGCCGTAGGCAGGGACACCTCCCACTAGATCAGGCTGCTCAGTGCCTTGTCCAGCCTAGTCTTGAACACCTCCAGAGAGGGAGCATCCACAACCTCTCTGGGCAACCTGTTCCAGTATTTCACCACCCTCACTGTAAAGAATTTCTTTCTTATGTCTAGTCTAAATCTGTCCCCCTCTAGTTTATATCCAGTGTTTCTAAGTTCTCCCATCTGATATTATGTTAAAAATTCCTTCCCCTGCCTTTCTGTAGGACCCCCTCAGGTACTGAGAAGTTACTATGCGGTCCCCTCTGAGCCTTCTCTTCTCCACTTATGCTAAATATTATGGAACAAATGTAGATTAGTTGAGATTTGGACACATATTTTGCCATCAAAGTCTCTTTCTTGGTGAGAGAAAACACCAGTGCTAAAGACAGAATCAGACCATGTTTTGAAAGCACAGGAATCTCCTCTAACCATGCCATAAAAGTTTCGATTTATTTGGGAAAAGTAAGTTCTTTTATAACTTTTCCAAAGGTCTCCAGTGGTATATTAAAGTCCCCTTCCATAGAAGGGATTTGATACTAAAATACAGCCCAGGAGCATGAGAGAGAGCAGCTTGTCTTTGGGGGGAAGGCAGTTATTTCATGTTTATGATACAGTCCTCGTAAATTACCCTTAAATGTGGGTTTGCTTTAAACTCTTTTGTCAGTTTATATCAACCAGGCTTCTTTTTCATGAAATTGTGCTGTGCAGAGAGAAGGATACATTGAAAAAGCAGGGAGATTAACATTTTAATTCACAAAAATAAGTGTGTTGCTTTCTCTTCCTAGTTATTCTCAACCTTTTTTTTAACAGTTGATCAAAGCTGGTAATAATTTAAAGAAGTGCTAGTGTGCAGGTATCAAATGCAGGGAATGCTTTCCCTGAACAGGTATAAATCCTCAACACATGTTGCTGCTGCCTTGTGTTTCCTCATCTTTAATCGTTGTCTCTTAGCTGGGTTTTCTCTGCAGGTTTGACTTGGCCTGAACCAGCAGTTATTATGGCCAAAAAAACCCCCATGTGCACTAAAAATAGCTGTAATGCAACCTGGATTAGCCCATATTAGGAAGCATCTGCTGAAGAATTAAAGCAGGGACTTCCAACAATGGGCTGTGCAGAAGATGTGATGTGATGAAGTGTTTGCAAGCATTGAAATATTCCCTGTATCACAGACTCAGGGGAGTGGGTCTCACTTGTGTGGATAAATCCCTTGGTTTTTCCAGATTCAGTGGGTTTCCAAACAGGGAGTCTGGATTTTTCCCTGCAAGAGTGTGATTGTTTCCTTATGGCTGATAAACAGCAGCCTTTTGGAGCAGCCCAAACATTCAGGAGTGGCCTTTTCCATCACATGTGGCAAGGGAAGTTTTATGGCTGCTCTGATGTGGAGCAGGAGGGACTGTAGTTTCTTCTTCCTCCACTATCAAGGTGAAAAAGAGACAAAAAGACAAAAAGGAGAGGATGTGAAAGCACACTCAGTGTGTGGAGATCTTCCCCTTCCAGAGTCTTTGCTGTACTGCTCCTCACTTCATCCCTAATTGCATTAAATTTCCAGTGGAATTGAATGAAATCCAAACTATCAGTTGGTAATGAGCAAGGTCATCTAGTCTAGGTTGTCCTTGTCTGGGGATGTTTAGAGGTGTCCCAGTGGTCATTGGTGGCTTCAAGGAGACAAAGGTGCTTCACTTACCTTTTAGCTGTCTCTATTTTTTCATCATTTTTATTTATTTATGTATTAATTTTAAAATTTATTTTAAGAATTTTATTAATTTGTAGTAATTGTATTA
>VZTY01005081.1:58545-69554 GCA_013400935.1 Turnix velox | reverse complement strand
GCCTTCTTGGCTGCGAGTGCACACTGTTGGCTCATGTTGGTTTGTCGTCAACTGACACCCCCAAGTCTTTCTCTATGGAGCTGCACTCAAACCACTCTCCACCCAGCCTGTGTCTGTGCTTGGGATTGCTTCCACCCAGGTGCAGGACCTTGCACTTGGCCTTGTTGAACTTGATGAGGTTGGCTTGGGCCCACCTCTCAAGTCTGTCAAGGTCCCTCTGGATGCCATCCCTTCCTTCAGGTGTAAAATGATAGTTGTGTTTCCTCCTTGTGCTTGATTATGTTGGAAAATTGTTTGCATGTGTGGTAGGCAGGAAGATGCAGAGATTCATGAAAGTATTCCTCTGCAAGGACAAACCAAAGAGTTATTCTGCAGAGGAGCTACAAATTGAGAAGAAAGCTTGTGGTGGTGGAGGACACAACACAGGACATTTATTCAAGTAGTTTGTGTTGCTTTTCTTTGCCTTAGCTCTTCTCTAGTGGATCACCTGAGCTCCTTGTAGGCTCCCTTGACTCCATTACATGTTGCATGTTTCAAGTGCTCTGTAAGTTCACACTTGGACAACGTGAGGGAGAGGATGAGAGTAAAAGCCAAGATTCTCCAAGTTAGGTCACTTTGGCTGTGTTTCTAGGCAAGGATGGAGGGGTGGTGGTTTTCCACACACAACCTCTAATCCCTACCACCCAGTGGAAAGCAGCCAATCCGGAGCTTCAAGGAGGAATGGGGGCCAGAGGCTCTGTGTGAACCAAGACTACCCAGCAATTTGCCAGGAGTCCCTTTTTGCTGCTGCTCTCCAGAAATCACACCTTTCAGAGTTTCATGCAGCTGCCTTCTGCAAAGAGAAGCTGAGTAGAATCAGCAAAAACTTGGCCAATTCCTTCATCTGCCCACACTGGGCAATCCCATGGCAAATGACCATGGCATGACCTCTTCTCCCCAGAGTGAGTTCTTCTGCCACAAGGGTGTTGGTAGGAGATGGAACACTTTTATTTAGGGCATTACCAAATGAGGAATTGGTGGGGGAAGTGCTCTTACTTCTAGGAAGGTTCTAATTGCTGGCAGCAAGACTGGAATAATTTAACTTCTCTTTCTTTTTCTTTATCTCCTTGGATTTAAATGATAACTGTGAAAATGCTGCAGGTGAAGATGGATGTCAGCAAAGGGAGGGATGGGTGGATGAATGCAACAAAATAAATAAGCAAACAAATACACCTAAGCTTTTTCACAGACGTTTGGTGAAGTCATCTCCATTTCATGGCAAACCAAAGGTGCCTTAATCATTTCTTCTTTAATGACCCATTTGATTTCATTGCCTCTCTACACTACTTAGAAATACACAGATTCCATGCTCTTTGGCAGCTTTATCATGGTTGCACACTTTTCTGTAGCTGTTTTGCAGAGTCCATGTGAAAAAACAAACCTTGAAACTATTTTTTATCTTTACAGCTGTAGCTTCTGTTATTTATGAGCACCCTAGTTTTCTTTTTTCTTTTCTTCTTTTTTTCTTCTTTTTTTTTGCTTGTCCATGGGCTCCTGTCTGTCTTTTTAGACCCAGGGGGGATATTTCCAAACTCTTTTTTTTTTAAAAAAAAAATCCAAATCAAATTTCACGGTTCTTTTCTCAGTTTAAAATATGCACCTAGTGTTGACAGTTGATGCCTTGGGCAGAAAAGCATGAGCAGAGCTTTGCTGGATGAGCTCTAGACAGCTTGGAATTGGGGATATGGGGTAGATGTGAGCAAATGTGAATGAGCAGAAGGCAGGGAGTCCATTCCAGGTGGGCTTTCTGGGGTTTAAAGCTGATGGAGCGTATCACCTTAAATACAAGAGGGTCCATCAGGGAAAACTGATGGTCTGAATATAAGTGTGTTTAATAGAGTGGGGGAAAAAAGGGAAATTTAAGCTGAATTATGTGAAGGGAACTGGTAAAAAAGGTTGTGGAAAAACAGGGGGTGTGGATGCTAACTCAGATTTGCTAGTTGCAGAATGGTGCTTTGCTAAAAGAGGGTCTCAGGTTAGATCTACAGAAAATGAGAAGGGGATTGTGTGCTCTGGGAAAGGAGCAGCTTGTGTGATGTCCCTTACAGTCTATTCCATGCCACTTGTGCATTACATGTTGTTTTTTTAGCTGCTGTGTGTTCTGGAAGAAATCAGCATTAAAAGCAGTGTCAGAATCATACCCATAGCACATTGCAGACAAAGCAGGACATAGATGTGACTTCAGTGAGTCTTGGCAATTTCATTCTTATTACAAAGTGAACTGGTTTTAATGACTTCATTTGCTTTTCTTTCATTTTACAATTGAAAACATGAATTTTTTTTTTTTTGTGACTGCAAAGAAGTGAGCAGATTCAATTTAAGAGCTGAACTTAATTTCTCCTTTGTTCATACCTTGGCTGTTTTGCGCATCTCCCTCTGAACAGTGAAAAAAATTTAACCTTTCAGCTTAGAAGAGGAAGTCTCACCAATGCATTAGGTTACTAGACATAAGGAAGAAATTCTTTACAGTGAGGGTGGTGAAGCACTGGAACGAGTTGCCCAGGGAGGTTGTGGATGCCCCCTCTCTGGAGGTGTTCAAGACCAGGCTGGACAGGGCACTGGGCAGCCTGGTCTAGTGGGAGGTGTCCCTGCCTATGGCAGGGGGGTTGGAACTCGATGATCTTTAAGTTCCCTTCCAACCCAAACTATTCTATGATTCTGTGATACCTTCTTGCTGCTGTACTTCATAGTGCTAAGAGTGAGTCCTTTGCACAAGTTCTTGTAAGTTAAGCTCCTGAAGGATCATCTGCTCTAGGGAGTCCCCTGCTTTTGGTACATGTCCCACAATGAAGAGGCGTGTGAGCTCTGCACGTAGGTGGCCAGTGACTGCAGCTGCTGCTGCTCATGCCAATAGCAATAAATGAGCAAAGAAAGCTTGAGAAGGTCTTATCTAGCCTGACCTCCTGCACTTCTGGGTTTCATCCAGCAACTTCCACAGTAATGCATGTTCCAAAACAATGCTTCTTAATTTAAAATTGTTGAGACTCTCATCTTCTGCTCTATTATACTGCTCTAATAACACTGGTAGCAAGTAATAATGCACCTAATGGAAGTGCTGACTCCAGGAATATCTTACAGCTTCCCTGACCAAGGAGAACCTGCAGAGCTGATGGTCCACATTGCAACCCAAAGCATGGTCTCCTATCCTCGACTTTTCTTCAGTGGGCTTTTCCATAATTGACACTTAGAATCATAGAATGCACTGATTTGAAAGGGACCTTCTAAGGCAAACCAGTCCGACCTCCTATAGTGAGCACTTGTTCCATGGCAATGGAAGGCTTTTCATAAGCAGAATTTCAAATTTCTGAAATTTTTGGAAAAGTACAACTTCTTCTTGGTTTGAATTACAGCTAACTGATCTTTTACTGGTCTGGATTTGTTTCCCATCCTGTCCTGGTTGGGGTGAAGCAGAGCCAGTGTTGTGTTTGGTGGGAGAGTCTCCCCTTGGGGCTATGTCAGCTTGCTGGGTTCCATAACCCATGGATGGAGGAGTGATGGGTCAGGTGACCCAAACTGATCAATCAGATGTGTGATGCCATTGACCATGCTCAGTATAGAACTCAGAGATTGAAGGGGTCGGGTTGGTTTTTTATCTTCATCTCTTCTCAAGTGGTTTGTGCTCTTCAAGAGGAGGAGCTCATCAGCTCATCTGGCTTTTTATCCTGGTCAGTGTCTTCCAGTTCTCATTTGCCACTGAGTCCATTCTGGAACTTTCCTGGTGCCTGCCAATGACATCTTAGGAACATGATCCAGTTTTGTTTGTATTTATTCATGTTGTATCCTTTCTGTTATATCCTTCTTTAATTTTGTTGTTACTGTTTTGTAAAGGTAGTTCAGTTTTTTCCTAAACTTGTGACTCACTTTATCTGTCTTTTTGTTTTCCTTGGAGTGTGAGGTGGGTGAGATTATCTGTTCTCTTGTCTTTGGGCCAACCCAGCCCAAACCATGACCATCTTCTTTCCTATTTCCATGTGATCTGGGTGTCTCCTGCAGATTTGCATCTAGAGGTACAGATGTACTTGTCGTGGAACATCTTGGTTTCTTCTTTTAATCAGTAAAGGGTGATTTAATTAAAGGTCTGAGTGAGCATGAGAATATTTGTTGGAAAGAGTATAAATGTTTTATTGTGATCTACCAGCCTTAATAAGTGTTTTAACTTTTAGAAAAGAAGAGACAAAAGAAAATGAAATCAACCAGTGACTGGAGGGAGAGAAGAAATGCCATTCGACTCACCAATGAATACACAGTGGAAACTCTGGTGGTGGCAGATGCTGATATGGTCCAGTATCATGGTGCAGAGGCTGCCCAAAGATTCATCCTCACTGTCATGAATATGGTAAGTAGTTGCTTTAATCTGAGAAGAAAAAGCAAGAGTAAACATATCATACCCAGGGTAGATGAAAGCTGCTGTTCTTGCCAGCTGAACTGGGTAATCGCTTTGACCTTGAGATATGAGGGAGGTTTTCTTGTGCTTTGTGCCTCTTCTCCAACCCAGCTGTGTGATTTCCTGGATTTGCTTAAGGACATCACAACAAAAAGCTTTTTTTGAAGCTGACATTGCCAGTTTCCAGTTAGGAAATAATCCATAATTGTGCCAGTGGTGTTTTAGACCATGTTTTTGTACTGCTGTGGTTTACCTTGGAAGAGAGTGTCCCAGAGGGGCTAGATCTTCTTGTCTCACTTAATGTTTCTTGGGCTTCTAGGGATTTCTAGGACACACCTGTTTCCTAAGAGAGCTTTCTCTGTTGGTCATGGTTGTGGCAGGCAGTCAGATTGTTATTGAAGACAGCAGTTGTATTGATTTCCAGCAGAAAACCTGGCTTGAAGTTAATTAGAAACACTTTTTCTCTGAGTTTGGCTTGATGAAGATGGCTGTGGAAAACATGGCAAGTGCATCACCAAACTGCCAGCTCATCCCTTTCTCTTTAGCCTGGGACCTCTTGTGTTATATAAAGTGGCCCTGACCTCTGAATAGTTGATAGAGTTGGGTTTTAGGAATGTTCTGGAAACTCTGCAGAGAATCTGCCAGGAGTGAGGAGAGCCTTTCACAGTGCCAAGCTCATGTGAAGTGTGGGTGTTGATTTGTTAGCTCTTCTAGTAGCTGAGACTTCAGTCTTAGCTGATAAGGGCACTCAAAGCCTCTCACCATGAATGCTCACTCAGTCACTTGCTGGCAGTGCCACTAAAGCAATAATGGCTAAATTGGATGTGGACACTGGAAACTCCATGGCAGGGGGTCCTTCCAGAGGTGTTTACACAAGAAAATCTTGGAGGAAGTTTGTATTTCTCTGCTCATGCCATCCAGGAGCAGTTTGTTCTCTTGACTGCCGCTCTCTTGTTGTTGGGGAGTAGCAAATTGGCTTGGAAAAAACCCAAAAAACCCAGTTGTTAATTGACTGGTCATGCTTCCCAGTGCAGAGGTGAGTGATGGATGCTCAGTGTGTAATCCTGCTCTGGGACAACAGCTTATTAAGAGGTCTTGTATTCCTTCATCAACCACTGGTGTGAGGGAGCTCTTGTCTACCTAAATGCTTTGCTCATTAAGCAGGGGATTTGTTTTAACTAGCCTTTTCTGTTAACGAGCTGCTTTTCTGTGTCCCTTCCTCTGCCTTTTATTTGTGCCTTGTAGCATGCTGTGTCACTAGTCACTTAAAAGGGCTTCATTGTGTCTCTCTGCTTTTTGGGTGAGAACTGTCGGAAATGTCTCCTTGAAACAAATCCATTCTTGTCACCATCACTTTGAGCTCTACTTGAGGGCTTTCTTGTGCTTAAGGATGTGTTTGCTGGCAGCATAAGAGCCTTATTCTTCTCAAGACCATGGTCCTTCACCTTTAAATTTAATGTACCAGCATAGAATTATAGAATCGTTTGGGTTTGAAGGGACCTTAAAGATCATCGAGTTCTGACCCCCCTGCCACAGGCAGGGACAACTTCCACTAGATCAAGCTGCTCAGTGGCCTTAAACACCTCCAGAGAGGGGACATCCACAACCTCTCTGGGCAACCTCTTGCAGTGTTTCACTACCCTCACTGTAAAGAATTTCTTTTATATATCTAACCTGAATCTCCCCTCTTCCAATTTACATCCATTATTTCTAGTCCTCCCATCACATATCTTATTAAAAAGTCCTACCCCTGCCTTTCTGTAGCCCCCTTCAGGTATTGAGGTCCCCCCTGAGCCTTCTGTTCACCAAGCTGAACAACCCCAACTCCTTCAGCCTGTCTTCAGAAGGCAATTGCTCCAGCCCTTTGATCATCTCCGTGGCCTCCTCTGGACCTGCTCCAACAGCTCAATGTCCTTCTTATGTTGAGGGCTCCAGAACTGGACACAGTAACTCCAGGTGGGGTCTCACCAGAGCTGAGTAGAGGGGCAAAATCACCTCTCTTGACCTGCTGGTCACAATTCTATTGATGCAACTCAGGATTTGGTTGCATCAAGAGAAGTGTGAGCAGCAGACCCAAGCTAAGCTCAGCTCTGATCTGCTTCTTATGTTACTTTTTGAACGAACAGAAGTGCATGGTCACATGTAACATCTCAGGGTCGAGTTTCTTATGTCAGATACTTGGGAGCTCGAGGAAGTGAAAGATACTTTTTCTTTGCAGTGGCAGTTCAGGTGTCCTCCTAAAATCTGTTCTGTGCTGATTTATCAGTGAGATAATAGAAATCTGCCATTGCTTCCTGCAGTTCTACTGAAGCTTTGTGAGGATTTTTAAAGCATGTGTCTAATCATCTATCTTGATGATCCTTGTACTAATAAAAAGTCTATTATTTCAGTGTAGCTCTCTTGTGTAGCTTTACCAGCCTGTGAATATTGTTAGGGCTCATTACACTGATAGACCAGGTTCTAAACAAAAAATGGCCAAGAATTGTTTGTCCAGTACTCCTCAGGAGTGTTGCAGAGTATCTCAGCAACATCAGCTTGCCAGGTGTGAATATGTATCTGTGGGGAGGTGCTGATAGATGGATGGGGTTCTCTAAACCCATTTGCTAAGCAAATATTGAAGCTGAGTTTCCAGTGGATTTGGCTGATGGGCTTTTAAGCTGGGTTCTGATGCTGTAGTGTGAGCTCACCCCTTTATTAGACACTGGAGAGTGCACATGGAAGAGGACTCTTGGCTGAGGATCACGTTTATCTGACATCTCCTAAGGTGCAGAGTCCAGCTGAAATGCTTCCCACTGTTAGGTCATTGCTCCTGGGGGCTCACCCATGTGTTTTTTGTGATGTCTGATAGGATTTGAATTTCTGTGTCAGTTTTTCAGCCTTCAGGGAAGCATGAACAGAGTTTCTCTCCTTTGTCTGGCCACCTACATTCCCACACTTGTAGGAATATAACATCTCTCAGGCCTCTGCCTTCCTGAGGAAATTGGTTGTGAAGGGCTGGCAAGATGAGAAGATACCAAGGAATAATCATAGGCATCACTGCATAAATCCTTTATTCTGAGGCCATAAAACAAGGTGAAATTCAAGAAAATCAAAGGGGGTTTTGACATTCCTTTTGGTATGATGAAAGCTCATCCTCATCTCGGCAAAAGAGGCTGATGGATAATTCTGGAAATATATTTCAGAGAAACAAGGTGATCACATGCTTTAGGTAAGCCTTAGCTGAACTCATCACTCACCTGCACTCTTTGGACAGTGCCTGAACCACAGAATCAGAGGATGTCAGGAGTTGGAAGGGACCTGGAGAGATCATCCAGTCCAATCCCTCTGATAGAACAGGAACACCCAGGTCAGGTCACACAGGAAGGCATCCAGGAAGGGTTTGAAGGAGACTACATCCATGATGAATCTTTGTGTGGTAGTTTCCCAGCTGTAAAACTTTGCTATGAGAAGCAAAACAACCTTAACTCCTCAGGGCAGCATCTAGTACATCCCTTCTCTGATGCAAGGTTGGTTGAGCTCTACGTAACCATTCAAGCAGAGACCCTCCTGGTGGCTTTGGGGTTTTCTTTCCTGCCTGCCTCAGTAGGACTTCTTTCAGCCTTCTGTGCCTGTTGGTTGGGGGGGGACAGGATTTGCCCCATGATATTAGGGAGTGCTTATTCAGCTCCGCTGCAGGATGGCGAGCTGCCTCCAAAAGAAACCAGAATGTTAATTTTGGCTTGGCTGCTTGCGTTTAAGCAAATAGAACATTGCTGGTCAGAGGTATATTAACTCCTCTCTGTAAGCCATTACGTTTACTGTCAAACCACAAAACAAGCATTAAGGGGTCCTATTAATGCATTTTATATTTATAGACATTTTAAATAAAGTGATCTGCCTTAAAGTATTTAATATCTATTTGCATTACAAGAATTTCCGAAGGGGAAAAAGTCAGCATTGCAAAATACTGTTTTATTGCTCCCTTAGTAAACAAGAATCTTGGTGGGGAAAAAAAAATCCCACCACCCTCCTCTAGAATAACAGCTAAGAAACAGAGCAAGCTCCTTTTGCAACCTAGAAATAAGAGGTAGTGTTTCAAACAGCAAATTCTTGGGTTTTAACAATATTCTATAACTTTTGACTATCCCCCTGAACAGAGAATACATGTGCATTATTTAGTAACTTGAAAGTCATAGAATCATAAACTAGTTTGGGTTGGAAGGGACCTTAAAGATCATCAAGTTCCAACCCCCCTGCCATAGGGGGATGCAAGCCCTTCCATGTAGTAAACTAGTATTTGAAGTTGTGAGGCAGATTTTTTTCCAAGATCATGGAAGAATTTCCCTCTGTAATATATGAGTAGGAACAAGTGTGGCTCCAGGGCTTTGAGTTGACTTTTTAAGTCACCATCTCTGAAGTGAAGTTTTCTTGTCTTCTGGCATAATATTCCCAATGTCATAATGTTAAAAAATAAATATAAAAATAATCCAAACTGAACTTAGACAGCAACTAGAAGACCAGTGCATGGGCTTTCTCATTTCCTTTGCCACATTAGCTGCCATTTCAGACCTGGTTCAGGAGCAGGTTTCAAAACTTATGCTACTTCTTGCAGGGCTTTTATGCATTTGTTTCCTCTTTTGTTTTCTTCTGAGAGAAATGGCCAATAAACCAAAAAGAAATTCCTCTATCCCAATAGACCTGGCCAACTACACTGACCTCTGTTATGGCTGGTCTTCATGACTTATATGTTGAGCTTGCTGGAGCAAACTCAAATTCAAGTGATTCTGAAGCACATGATGAATGAGTATTGAAACTCTTTGGAAAGCACTGTCCATGCCCATGGTGTTATTATTGGTGAGGAGTGACTGATTTCAGCAAGTTGTGAATGTTGTCTCCTTGCAATTCTGCAGGGCTTACTTTGCAAACCCAGTCCTGCTCAGACTGACCTCTGAGTATTTAGGGTCAGAGATGTCTGAATTTCCAAGACCACAATATTTTAAAACTTGCTTTCCACGGATTTGTAAACATGAAAAAAAAAAAAAAAAAGAGTTGTTTGGGTTGGGTTTTTTTCTTCTCTTAAGTGCATTTTTTGTGGCTTTGGAATAAATGACAGGCATGGCTTGGTTTTGAGCTTGCCTTTCTCTAGGAGAATCCTGCACGCAGGGCTGAGTTACTGTAGTGTGTGTTAGTTCTTCTGCAGCTGTTGCTAAGCCTTGCAATTAGTTTGGAAACCCTTTACAGAAGCAAGCAGTAACTTGAAGTTGGAGATCTTTTGGATGTCATTAAGAGGGAAAATTTTTATGTTGTTCTTTAGGAATAATACGGGTTTATTCTCCGAAGCCTTATTTTATGCTCTGCAGATCGTTTTTCATTTTGGATTTCCCCTCTGAGAGATTTTTTTTCGATGTTAAAGAGGTAGATAAAATAATTTTATCATGCATGCATTGATGGATTTATGTCTTTGTGTTCCTGGGGACTGGCACATAAAGTCTCTGGAGCTGCCACTGATAATTGGCTCCCTCACCCCGATGTGGAATTTTCATGATGGGAACAGGAATGTACGGGAAAATGATATAAATATTTGATCACTGTCTACAGATTTCTCATTTTACTCCTGCAGCCCCAGGAGGAAGAGTTATGTTAACTGTATCTTATAGGGAGCCATGAATATGTACTTTTTCATAGTGTTTAAGGGAGTAATCTGAAAGCTTGGCTTTATGGTGGTGTTAGAAATCCTATAGCACTTTTCAAAACAAGAGAAGGACAACCTCAGTAACCTGAGTACTGCTTCTGCTCTCCTAATGTTATCCAGCAGCCAAGGCAATGGGGAGATTCTTGTGCTAAAGTGCAAAGCTTAGAAGAGGAAAGAGTCAATTAACCCTCAGGGTTGCTGTTCTGAACTCCAAAACATCTGAAACACACACGACTCCCTCCCACCGTCCACCTGCAGAGGAAGCTCTTGAGAATTAAAAACAAAAAAAAACCAAAAAAAATTAAACTGATGTAGTTTAGTTCTTTTAGTCCAATTCCTCATGTCTAGGTTGTTCTTTCTGCATGCTGGGGCAGGCCTGGATAGCTCATGCCAAAGCTGCATTTATTATTCTGTCCTTCCCATGTCAAAGCTACAAGGAGAAAGGGAGGCAAACAAAGGAGGAGGACAAAGATGGTCCAGCCTTCAGTCTTTTCTGTTTTCTTTAGAATATGCTGTGCAGTAAGGGAATGCAGGTGGAGATGTCAGAGATGGGCTTCCTTTTTCTTCTTGTTCTTCTGCATTTCCTCTGCCATTTTGCTCACTCTTTTGTGCAACTCTCTGCAGTGATACTGCAGAGCAGAAAATAACCTGGGCTCCATACCCCTTCACCAACCGTCCCAAGGTCTGAAAGTCTTCTTTTATCCCTTGTTGATTATGGGACATAACTCCCTCCCCACTTGCCTGGAAGACAAGCAGTGTGTAGTAGTCAGTTGGCTTCACCATGTTTGGGAGTATCTTAATGATATCCTTGACATGGGCTCCAGGCAGACAGCAGACTGCCCTTTGTTGAGGGTCAGCTCTGCATATTGGTCCCTCAGTTCCCTTCAGGACTGAGTCCCCTACAACTAGGACCCT
>VZTY01005081.1:0-58350 GCA_013400935.1 Turnix velox | reverse complement strand
CACGAGGCTGAGCAGATCGTTCACCTGTTCACATCGTTTAAATGTCCCTCCGCGCCAGCTGGCTCCGCCCCCGCTTGCTCAACCGAGAGCACCCCCGCCGCTGCTCTCTCTTTTCGGCTTGTAGAAAGCCCTGGAAAGGAGCTTCTTGCTGTTTTCTGCCGAGAATGGTTCAGACGGTGAAGGCTTCCCCACACCGGAGCTCGTCTGGTTTGGCTTTTAATAGGCAAGGACAGGTGCTGGTGGGCTGTGGGGATCTCTGTGAGGAGAGACCCTGGGTTACTCATAGCAGCTCCACCACAGGGCTCTGAGCCCTCAGCAGAGCAGACCGTGCCTCTGTGAAAATGGATTCAGGGAAGGTAAAATGGCAGCACAGGCAATGAGGGAAAAAACGTGAAGAGAAATTCACAGAGCAGGAGGAGGGGTGGAAAGGACTCCAGGTTCCAGAGCAGGATTGCCCTGAAGCTTGTGGAGACGCCATGAGCCTCAGGCTCATTCCCTGAAGAAAATGGTGCCCTGTGGAGAGACCAAAGGTGGCAGATGGGTATTCCCTGAAGAAAAGGAGAGTCTGTGGAGAGACCGTGGTGGGGCAGGCAGCTGTGGAGCTGCAGGTGGGTATTCCCTGAAGAAAATGTGGTTGTGGAGAGACTACAGTGGAGCAGGCTGATATTCCCTAAAGAAAATGGTGGCTTGTGGAGAGACCATGGTGGGGCAGGCAGCTATTCCCTGAAGAAAATGGTGACCTGCGAAGAGAACATGGGCAGCAGGCGAGTATTCCCTGAAGAGAATGGGGTCTTGTGTAGAGACTAAAGTGGAGCAGGTAGGTATTCCCTAAAGAAAATGGCAGCCTGTGAAGAAACTATGGTGGAGCAGGTGGGTATTCCCTAAGAAAATGGTGGCCTGTGGAGAAACCATTGTGGGGCAGGTGGATATTCCCTGAAGAAAATGGCGGACTGTGAAGAGACTACAGTGGGGCAGTTAGGTATTCCTTGAAGAAAATGGTGGCTTCTGGAGGGACCATGATGGGACAGTTAGCTATTCCCTGAAGAAAATTGTAGCCTGTGGAGAGACCATGATGGGGCAATTGGGTATTTCCTGAAAAAAATGGCGGCCTGTGGAGAGGAGCCTAGGCTGCAATATGTTCTCATAGTAACAGCAGCCCATGAGGAAAAATAGGAGAAAGGCGCTGCAGATAAGAGCTGTTATGAGGTGAGGGCAAGGAGTTGTTCTGATTTGTCTTTGTTTCTCCCAGTACAAATTATCTGACTTGGCCATAAATGAAGTTTTCCCAAAGTCAAATGTGTTTTGCCTGTAATGGTAATGGAGGAGTGATCTCTTCTCTCTTTTTGTCTACGCTCACCAAGCTTTTCATCTTATTTTGTCCCCCTGTCCTATTGAGGAGGGGCTGTGAGAAGGTTGTGACAGACACCTAGTGAGAAGAAATGGAGGTCCATGGGGCTGGTTACCTCTCAGACTGTGTCTCCATTTCACAGACTTGTGTCAGGGTCAGATCACTTGTGCAGAACTGTTTTGCAGTCTCTAATGCTGAGAGTATACATCCTTTACTAATGTGATCAGTAAGAGCTATGTTTGCTTGTGCAGGCCAATTGGTAGGCACAATTTTAGTCGATTTTTGTACTAATTTGCCTGCAGATATTAGCTCATTTTGAAAGACAAGTTTATATACAAGTGAAGTGTGAGCAGTTTCCAGCTAAATCTGTGTAGACCTTCCTGTAGAAAACTTTACAGGGGCTTTTTGCTAACAGGAAAAGAAACTAAAGAATTGATGAACTCAGGTGCAGCTGGAGGTGTCATGAAAGAAGACTACAAATTATGATTATGATGTTTTCAGTGGCCTGTACAGCTCTAGTGCTAGACCATCTTAAGTCACGGTATTAATATCACTTATGATCACACTTGAAGTCCTCAGAAATTGCATGGAACAAAAGAACAAAACAAAATAATTACTGTTTCCATGGCAACTGCCTATCCATCTCTGAGAAAAAGATTTGAAACTTCAGTAAGGAAACGACCATGTGGTGTGTGTATTGTTGACTTATTTGTTGCCTTTTGCCAGTAATAAATCTATTCATTAATTCATCCTTATAGTTAAGTATAGCCTGAATATGTGCTGCCACTTTTATTTGCACTTCAAAATTGCATGTGCTTTCTATCCTGAAACACGAGGAGAATAATTTCTTGCTAAAACACTTGGTTTTGTGCCCTATCATCCCTATCATCCTCATTCATGTAGTAGGGCAGCACTGTGGTGTCAGATGTGTTACAGTGTGCAAAGAAACCAGTCTGACTGCATTGAAGCAAGCGTCTCCCTTTTAATCCAGACAGATCATGGCCTGAGAAGTCTGGTTTCATCCTCGGAGGCATTCAGAGTGGGGGATGGAAGTGGAGCTAGCTGGAGCAGACCTCTGAGGAGGAAGGGTCTGTCTCTTCTCTGTGTGGATTGTGTTTGAATCCTTTAGTTATGCTGAAATAGAACAGCCACTTGTACCGGTCAAGGCTTACTTAAAAGAGGGAAAGGTTATTGTTCCTACTGGGCAATACAAACTACCATCAATTTGTGACTTCTTTGGGCTCCCCTTAAGAGAATAAGCAAACAAAGCTTAAATAAACAAGCAAAGTAAAGCCTCTTTTTCATGCCTAGTGTCTTTTTGGTGTAGAGTCAGGTTGTTGCTGCTTCTAGCTAGATTGGGCTCTTCTGAGGTCACTGATGGATGCAAATGCAGTCAAAGTTATTCTTAGGGTGGAGAGAACAAAGGAAAAAGAAGAAAGGCTGATAGCTAAAATCTCCAGAAGGTGGTTCTTGCTATACACATTTATCAGTGGAAACTGAACTTTTTAAGTTAGTGGTATTAGTATCTCTGTGGGTCTGAAGGCAGGCAGCTTGTCTGCTCTAATGGAAAGGCAAGCACCATTATCCATTAGGTTTAATGATAAGAAGCTATTTACTCTGCTCCGCTTTTATTAGTAGAAACTTTCTGGGATGGTCAGAGATGTAGGCAAATCAAAGGTGTCCATCGTAAGCAAATGTTTGCTAGGCTCTGAAGTGGTGCATGGGACATTTGATGAGCACGATGCCCCCTTGACCCTGTCAGCTGAATGTCCAGGTCTCCATTTACACAAAGGTCAACAGTCAGAGCCCTTTCTCTATGAGTGTCAAGTTTATCCCCCTCAGGTCTGTAGTGAGAGGCCTTAGCTACTCCACCAACATTGCCCTGAGCGAAGCAAATAGTAGCAGCACTTTGTGTGCATTTGTGTACCAGCCGCAGGGAAGAGAAATGGCTTATTGTGCTCATACTGAAGGTCAGTGGGTCAAATACTGACTCGGGTCTGTCTTGCAATCTGTGCCTAAATGATAGGAAACATTTATGTGTGTGCTGAAATCCAGCTCTGAACACTAGAGAGCTTAAGAACACTCTTACACTGAGCACGTTCCTGAGTATTTGCACAAATAGGAAAAATACCAAGCGCTGAAAACATAATATCCGAGATGTGTTCATGTCTAGGGTTTGTTGTAGGAAGTTAACTAAGCCTGTGTGATATTTTTAGCCAAAGGAGATGTAAGTAGTATAGCTTACCTGAGGCCAAATCCTGCCTCATGGTAGTCAAGAGTCTCTCTTCATTCTTTTTTTTGTTGACTGAGTAGGGAATAAATATTCATGCAAAGGTGGTTACAGTGTATTTTAAACCTTTTTAAAAAATTAACCCCACCCTCACCTTTTTTGATAGTCTCATTAAAGCATTTGTATGTGGAAAAATGTATGGAATAAAATTCTGACATCAATTAAGATCTTATGTTTTAACCCATAAAAATGAGGTGAAGCATCTGAAGTGGAATGTGAAATCTGGAGAAAGTAGTAAGGTAGTTTCCGGTACTATTTTTGTATTTCCTGGGGCTTGTGTCATTATGTGCTGCCTTATTACTATTCTCTTATATAAGATATGAAAATAACAGAGGGAAATTGCTTTTCCATTCTATTTCCTGAAGTCTAAAACACACCATTATTTCATCTTGCATTCAGATATCTCTGATATTTAAATGCTGAAGATCCATATTAGTTGGATGCTTCGTAAAGTATGTCCATGTTCCTGAGACTTAGGTTTATGTTGACGGGTCCTTTGGAATATTCCTCTCCCATGTTTCACAGCAACTCTTTTCCTCATTCCACTTAAAAGTATTTTTCTTTCAACAAGTGATTTATGTGTATTTTATTTTGGTTTTCTAATGTTAATTTTGCCTTACATGCTGAATTTTGCTCCATTTAGTCTCTGATTGTACCAGTTTCGATTAATTAGTCAGGTGGTGGAGTGAAATGCAGTACCATAGAAGCAAACCTTCTGTGCTTTTGCAAGCATTTTAGCTACACTGTGGTTTTGGAAATGTTCAAGTGGTAACACAGTAGATCTTTAAAAAATAATTATTTAATCGAGTGTAGTAGCACTGCTCGTTTGAGTTTGGAAGCATTAATGTTTAACTTTAGTCACAATTAGTCCTTTCAACTAGGTTTTGGGGTTGTACTGATAACACTGTGGTTGTTCTATTTGCACTTTAACAGGTGTACAACATGTTTCAACACCAAAGTCTTGGAATTAAAGTCAGCATTCGAGTGACCAAACTAGTCCTGCTCCGCAACCGTCCTGTGAGTTCTATCTTGTTTTTACCCTGCTGCTGTAATTGTTCTGTGGTAGTATCACAGGTGGAATAGGCAGTATTAAAGGTGGGAAGTATGGTGGGCATGGGAGGGAAAGGAGTTCAGATTTATATTTATTAATTCTAGTAAAATTTTTTGCCACTTACTGTTTTGATTAAAGATGAAAAATTCCATGGTTCTGGTATCAAATGTATAACTTCCAGACTTAGAGACTTTTTGAATGTAGTGCTGTATTAGAGGCTTGTGACTGCTGCCAGCTGACAGAGCTTGTTGGTAAATGAAATGACAGAAGTCAGGGTGGATTCCAAAGTCCCTGTTAACCTGCTTGCATGAACACGGTATTGCACTTTTCATTCTATGGCATCCATAAGTTTGAGCCTCTGTTATTCCATCAGAAGCCTAGTGCTTCATGTAAAGACTGTGACTGATAATTCTTTTGTATACTTTTCTTTTTTTAAGGCAAAATTGTCTATTGGGCATCACGGAGAGAGGTCTCTGGAGAGCTTTTGTCAATGGCAGAATGAAGAATATGGTGGGGCTAAATACCTTGGGAACAACCAGGTTCCTGGTGCAAGGGATGACACCCCTCCAGTGGATGCTGCTGTTTTTGTAACAAGGTACAGTGAGGTCTACTTTATCAGTTTACTTTGGCCAGTAACGGCCCACAGTCAGTGATGGGTTTATCTGGTTTAGCAGTAATCCAGGAGAAAGATGATAATGCATTTGCTACCTATGTGGCTCAAATGACTCTTATGAAGGTGATTTGTCTTGCTTCTGTGTCCACTTAAAAAGATTGTGTAAAAGCATCTCTTCTTCTGAACCAGTGTTCTTGTAATCAGGGGATGGCAAGACATGGTTGTAGTGTCTGTGGTGCTTTTTTCTACCCCCAGCTAATGCAAACATTAAAAATACAGGTGAGGTTCTGAAGCAGTAAATCCATCGTATTTTAAATAGATTACTTTAAGATATAACCAGGCATTCTTCATTTATAGAAACAATCCCTGAATAATTAAAAAGAACGCAAGAATACAGTGCAAGGTGGATGCTGTATGTTCTAGAAAAATACTGCTTCCTACCCCCTCTTCCAGATTTGAGACAGGAAATGTCTGTATTGCAGTTCTGTATTGCTCACCTCTTTCATCTTTTTATATGTCTGCCAACAATGTAAGTAGAATTACATGTTTTTGCTTGAGCTGCCATTCTCGTTGTAGTAATCTATTGTGTAAATAATCACACTGCAGACTATCCATGAGATTTTGGTGAGTGTTCAGGAAAATAGCTGGTGAGCAGGGCTCAGGGCCAGCAGAGTTCCTAAGAATGCACCTTCGCAGATGTGTGCCGTTCCCTCAATTCCTTCTCTTTCCTGTGCATTCAGTGTAGTCAAACCAAGCACTTGAGCAGATATTTAACGTTTTAGACAGGGTGAATAGTTCCTTTGAAGTCAATGGGCTGCACATCCTGGTTATAGTTAAGCATGTGCTTCACTGGATCAGGGCCTAAATAAATAACTAACATTTTTGTTAAACTCATCTGGGCATCCAGTTGTCCTGCATGACAAGTGAGGCATACAGAATCCCTTCTGATGTGCTCTGAGCATGGGGAGGAGGGAATGAGCAGAAAATTTCATCTGTGTAGTCTCTCTGCAGCTTATAAAATTGAATGCATAATGTCAGGCTAAATGAGTTGGACTCAGGCATCTGAGGAAGAACAGTAGAAAAGAATGTGTAGGAAGCATTGTTCAATAGATTTGCAGAGGGTTGCAGTCAGAGTAGCTGGTTTGGTACAGGTTTGGTTGGCTTAGAAACTAGATTCAGATTTTATGAGAAAGCTTAGGCCAGGGAGCACAGTAATGTAGAGAAGAGCTGTGTTTTCCCTGTTTGATATGCCAGCAGTAGTTGACCCTGAAGAGCACATGTAGTCTTTTTCCTTCCTTACTGTCTCTTGTCATCCTTAACACATCTTGCTTCTGCTGCATTGTTTAGAAGACTTCTGATGTAGCAGTCTGACTCCAAAAACAAGATTTTCTACTCTTGGCTTTGGAAGAGTGTGTGTGTCCCTGGACCCTCCCCAGACTGTACAGATGGACCAGTGGTAGAGGATATGGGAGCAACAACATGTCCAGCACAGGCAATTATGCCAGAAAAAGCAGAAGCTGAATTTTCAGCAGCTGCAGCTGCTTTAGGACTCAAAACAGATTCTTTGGGGTCAACCTCTGAAGAAATCCCTCTGGTTCCAATCTGGCTGTGTTCATGTGAAACACCAAGACAATGCTGCCTTTTGAAACTCTATCTCTAACTGATTTTCCCCAAATACTCATTTGTATGTAGAAGTAGATGATTTAGGTGGCAAACAGCCTTCCTGTGGGGTTTTGCATCTGTCTACCAGATTGAATTCCCTTACCAGAAGTAAGGCTCACATTGTCTGTGAAATATGATGTACTATTGTCCACTAAATAAATGAGACACTAGGATTAATCTCTTATAGCCCCAAAGGTCTGACTACAGTGTTGTGGTCTATATAACTCATACTTTTCTTGTTCTGCTTTGGAACTTGTAGAAATGTAGAACTCTGGAATCTATGGATAATGTACTTTGTCTTTCAATGGACAGCTGACCAGAATAACTTTTGCCTGCAGAACCTGGGTCTTGGTGATCTTAGAAGTGTATCTCATTTGAAACACATTCCCCTCTTGATCTTCCATTGTTTGCATTCCCTAGGAAATCTTCAGACATTCTGATGTTCTCCCCACCTCCCGACTGTAGGAGTTTGGGCCACTTAGTAGATTCCAGGTGATGCGATAGCAGTGGGAAGAATGAGAACTCTGATAAGAGCAGAATTCAGAGCTGGCATTAAGCAGACTGGGTATTTATTGCTGATGTGACAGTGTAGTTATTCCATTTGCAGCCTGTTCCTCCCTTCCACATTTCTGCAGCTCTTTGCTTTCCCATTAAATGGAGAAATCAAGCAATTCAGTGTGTGTAGACAAAACTGGGTGCACAGTGCTGTTAAACAGATCTCTGGAGAGGGAAAGTGGTTTTGGGCAGACTTTTGACTGTACCAGTTTCCTCTGGCCTTTAGCTTTATGACCCTGCAAGATCAAACTGGTAGAAATATTTCATTTGAAGGCTACTGGGAGGTAGCTGTTAAACAGAATACTTATTCATGTTGCACAGTTCAGCTGCTGTCCTTACTTACAGGAGGGACTTGAATTGCAGAATTTAGCTTAGCACAGTTAGGTATTTTTTTCCATTTTGTGTAAGCCAGATGGAAGAGTGGCTGTAGGAGGAGTTCTGAGTTTTCCTTTTCTGACTGTTTGCATTGAACAAAACACCTGACTTGTTATAATTTTTTTTTTTTAAGAAGAATTCTTTAAGTCTGCTGATGGTACACTGTATAGTATCACAAGTGATAAAGACCACATCCCTAGAAGATAAGAACTTATGTCCTGCTCGATTCAGACAGTGGCTGAAAGTGAAGAGAAAATTTACTTCACAGTTACAGTGCATAGTTTTAGTCTATAATCCAAGATTTAGTGTGGTAGGTCAGATCTTGGATTTGAACTGTAGCTCCTGGAGTAAGAGTTTTATTCCAATATAGCTCTATAAAATATTCTGTTACCAAACTACATCTGTGATAAGAGACTTCTGTATGTGCAATATATATTAAGGTACCTTTTTTATACCCTTGAAGTCTCATTATAGTATCATTCATGTCAATCTCTCATTGCAAAGGTATAGAGGCAGACAAGCTCAGAAATGCTCTGGAGAGAGACCTGTGGTTGCAATCTTTTTAAAAAGAGATCAGTTTCAATGCCATGATGGGGTCATCTCACCTCACTGGTGTGACTGATACCCTGGTGAGGTGGATTTTTTTAATAGCTTTTTAAGTTTTGGGTCCCCTCTGATTGCCAGGAAAGGACTGTAGGAGTTTCAGTCCATGTGACAGGATGCCACCTTGCCTTTGGAAGAAGTCTGGGGCCCATCAAGCCCATTTGTGACTAAAGGTTTGGATGTGCTTTTCTGTTTGGCCACAGTATTTGTGGGTAGAATGTTTAAAATAAGCCTGGATTATTAGAAGCCTAATATTTTGGTACAAAATCTCTGAACAGAAGGATGGTTTCTCTTGGACTTGTGTTTATGACAGTTTAAAGGGTAGTCTGAGGAGGTTTCATACTTTCAGGCCCACATAGAGTGAATTGGGCAGCTACATTCAGTTCTTCTTGCTGACCTGCTTTGAGTCCTTCCCTGACCTCACAGCATCACAGGACTCTCTTTATGGGCAAGGATTGTTCAGCCTCTGTAGGAGAGCCTACAAGTTATGCTGGATTGTTTGCAGGACCCTTTATTTTATAACATGGTGTTTTCTCCAGGGAGCTGCCTGAAAGTGCCAGACACCTTTCAGTGTAGAACATAGAGTGCAAGGAGCAAAATTGCTGTGCTTTATTTGCAGAGCTGGCCAGCCCCTGAAGAAAGATGCTTTACTGGCAATGGCCTTCTGCCATCTACTAATAGTTCAGCTATCTGTTGTCACAAGAAAAGCATCTGTTTGATTTACCAGTTTATATAACATAATAAGTCCTTAAATAAACCTCCGTCAGGCTGGCTCTGGGAACTCAAGCAGACATGCTTGTGCCAGCTCCGTCAGGAGACTGTCATTAGTCTTCTTTGGAAAGGCTGGAATGCCAAGGTGTCGAGACACAGTAAGGCTGTGGTGAAAAATGAAAGCTGGAGCTGATGTGTGGTTGTAGCTTCCGTTTTTCTTTTGTTCCTGTCTGAATTTTTAACACTTTGATGGTTATTATGGTTTTTCTGCATTAAAGCTTGGTTAGTTTTCAATGCCTGCTTAACAAGAGCTGTTGTTTCTTGCCTTACAGGCTCTTGACAACTTGATTTGCAGCTTTCAAAGGAGTTTGGTGTAAAGGGTTTGGGTTCATCAGCTGCAGTCATGAGCCTTGAATTCCTTTTCCTCTAAAACCTAATTCTGTGTTTTCTTCAAGAGAAAAGTTGTTTTAGGATTTCTGGAACTGTTTTCTTTATCTAAGTATTATCTTTCTCTAAGTATTTTTAATCTTTCCTCTGCCAAACTCTTAAATTCAAAATCCCACTGGGGACTCAGGCATTTCAAACAACACACTTCAAATACACTAATATGATTCTCTCAGTAGCCTTCCCACAGGGTGAGGAAAGCCATAATGATAGAGATTATCATTCCCCAGCTTCCCTTGGGTTAAGGAACTTCTGAAATGTTTTAGCACATGTAATGTTTTTCTCCAGCTCCTCTTGATAATGGATAGTGTTGCAAAGCAGTTCTGGTGAAGATAGCTCCTAAACTTTAGGTCTAAGTGCTTACTGAAATATATTCAAACCATTAAAATAGTTATAAACTACTTTTCCTCCCACACTTGTTTTTCTGTCATGAGGAATTTCAGTTACAAAATCTCCTGTGAAACATCAGCACTTCAGTTGGGACCTTGAAGTGTTTTTATTCAGTTTCTGTTTAGTATGGCTTTGAGATCTGAGGAAAGAGGGTGAGATGTTGGGGCAAGTAACAGACAGCAAATGAAGTCTCTTGAACCTTCTCTATTGGATTTGAATAATAAAATAGCCAATTTGACTGTGACAAGTTTAGCTCAAGCCAGTTCAACTCACTGTTACCTGGCAAATCCTGAAATTCTCTCCATGTCAGTGTCCTCCTGTCTCTGTTTAGTCCTGCTTCTTACTTGTCTTTTGCTTTTCTAGTGGAAGAAGTTAAAAACCTGAAGAACTGAGAATTGCTGGGTGTTAGTGATGGGTCAGTTCTGTATCTTCAGGCAGTGTCCCTGTGTATCTCCTCCTCACATTTTGATGGTGCATCACAGGGTGTCTGCTCTTTTTTGTACAGCTGTCTTGTGAAAAAGAAGAGATTCCATTTTAATGCTGTTGCCAAAGAAGTCTGACGTTGTGAGGCAGTACTCTTTTACATGCTGACTCTTAAGTCTGTTAAATTAGACTGTTAATATGTAGCTCATTCACGTAATTGCTTGTAATTTTGTGGTATCAATCAGTGCTGCTATCTGTGTTGTCATCATGTAGACTGCTCAGTGGTTTTAAAAAAAAAAAAAAAAAAAATCCCAAACCCTCAAACATCAACACCCATGATATGTGAGTCATGCATCATTGCTTTGGCCTTGCCTAAAGTCTGGAGGCACGGGACACATTTCAATTATGTTCTGTTTTTCTTTCTAGGACAGATTTCTGCGTACACAAAGACGAGCCTTGTGATACTGTGGGTAAGTCAAAGAAGTAGGGGAGAGTATTTTGATAGCCACCTCTGCTGAGAGGAGCTCTCTGGGCAGTATTTCTTTCCTTGGTTTGTTTCAATGTTGCCTTTGCTATTCTGTCTGCCTCTGTGAGGCAAATGTTAGTTGAGCAGGGTATCAACTATCAGTAAGCCATAAATACTAAGCCCTTTTAAGCACAGATGATCTCTGTGTTGAGAGGGTATACTTGAGTGTTTCTACTTCTTTTGAGAAGATGTAGAATTAGATATTTGGAGATTATGAAACTGCCTTCTGGTGTTTCTCTGTAATGCTCCTTTCAGTGCTCTCTCACCTAAACCAGGAATTTGGTAATTAATGAATGTATTTCTCATTCTAAGAACCTGCATAGTACTCATAGCTCAAACTGGCACTCAGACATTGGAGAAGAATACATCATTGTAGGAAAGCCAAGTTCAATCTAATCTTGTGCCTCCTACTCCTCCTACTTCCTAACTGCCTTTAACCATAACCAAACCGTGGATACACAGGATCCTCACATCCTACACATTAAATACTTTGTGTTACTTATTTATTTAACATAAGCAGTGACTTCCAGAGTTCTCTGTAACAACAACTTGCTTTCATTTCTCGCCTTATACTTTGCTTTTCTGTCTGAAGAACATAGCCTCAGCAGATGCATATATGTTTTTATACCTGCTTATGGGTGAAGTTGGTACACTGCCATCCTATAAAGGAAGAAATATCTTTCTGGCGAGCAGGCACTCTCCTGAACTAGGAGACTGCTCTATATAAGGCAGAGAATCTGCACTCTAGACTCTTGATTTCTATTCCCAGCTCTGGCGTTGACTCATTGTGCGACATTTGGCAGGTCACTTACATTCTGAATGCTTCTGTCTACCTTTGTGAAATGAGGATTTTGAGTGCAGAGCTAAAGGAGGTTGAATGGCTTGAGAAGTTCTCATATAAAGCAATGTGATGTCCTTGAGTATGTGATGCAGTACAAGTCCAGACTCTGATGTTGCTTAGTCATGTTCAAGAGACTATGAAGAGTCTCTTAGAATAAGTGTAGTGAAAGAGAAGGATAAGTAACAGGGATTTTGGTGACATTGCCTTGATTTTCTTCACATTGTGGGAAATATGGAAGCCAAACTATCCCTGTGGATGCACTGAGCCCAAACTGTTGTTCAGAAGCGGGATTATGGACTTTAAATGGCCTATAAGAGGTGTTCATTTGTGCTCAAAAAGAACCTTATTGAGAAACCTGTCTGGAATCTTTGCCTGCCATGCAGACACAGAGAGAAAACAGCAGCAGGAGGTTTGTATTTGTGTTCTGGCAGGGGCCCCTCGCTGAAACCAGTTGCTCTGGGGACTTCGTTCAAGTTTTCTTGGCCCAGCTGCCAAGGTAGTGTGGAAGGTTACATAATGGCTGAAACAAGCTCAGAAATGGCGAAAATATGTAGGTATGTCTTTGTGGGGTGATACCCTGCTGGCTGCATCAAGAAACGGAACTACTTCTGGGTTTTTTAAAAAAAAAAGGTTTGTTAATACTCATTGCCCCACTTGGGCAATGAGTTAGCCCTAAGAATGAACAGTTTCAAAAGGAGATGGACAGAAGGAACACAATCTGTGTGCACTACATCTGCAGCAAATGTGTGCTTCAACAGCCCACAGGGACCCCTGACATGCTGTTTGAGGAGGGAACGTTTGCTTTGTGTGACACTGGCTCATCACACACCAGTCGAAAAGTTTGCAGTCTGCTGCTGCTGCTTCAGACTCATCTCTCGTGATGTGACTCTAACCAGATCTGCTGTTTCCTGCAGAAAAATCTTTGTTCCAATCGAGCTGCCTCTAAGCCAGCCAAATTGAGAGTTTAATGTCTAGCTATTAATATCAGGCTGCAGCTTGGAGCCTTGCACGTTGTCAGAATCCAACCTTTCTGTGACATAAGCAGATCGAGAATGCCCCTTTCGTTCAATGTTTCCACTGCTGATGCCAAATAAGCAGCTTTACGGTTAGTTAGGAATGATCCTGCATATTTCAAGGCAAAGCTTGGCCTTGATTCCTCAGTGTACATGTTACCCCAGATCCAAGCTGAAGCTTCCCTTTATTCAGCTAATAATAAAAGTGGGGGCACCATGGAATTAGGAAATGGAAAATGAGAATGTGTGTTAACTATCCTTAAATTGCCCTGGTTAAAAATGTCTTTACCTCTGCTGCAGTCACATGTGCTTTTCTGGGGCTTGATGTCGGGGAAAAGAAAGCAGAGTACAGTGTATATACTGCAGATGGGCAGCTTTAGTTAAAGGAATAGCTGCCTGGAGAAAACTGAGCATTGCAGTGGAGGTGATTGAGAAACACAGTTTTCCAGACTGTTTCCACAAGTGAATCAATGTTTTGTGAAAAACATTCCCATCTCCTGTCTGGCTTTAATTAGAGGGCTCAAAGATAACTTGTTGAGAATCCTGAAGATTATAAACCCTTGCATAATTTGTGTCCCTTCTTTTTTCTCCTTGAGTCTTCCAAACACTGAAACATGAATGGGGAAACTGGATTTCAATTTTGCCACTGTGCTGCTTGATGACTGCACAGGTGACATCCTTCTGCTCATGCTGGGTGTTCATGTCTTACTCCCTTTCTTCTTTTGAAGTTGAAAAGAGCTATCATAGAGAGCTGCATTAAGGTGCAGTTGGGTGGCCTCCTGTCCACAGCAGGTTGGTCATGCTTGTAATGTGTACTATTTATTTAAATCATCGTCCTTATGTGATACTGATTCCAGTCTCCTAACGGTGTCACAATAGAGGATTAATCCCCAAGGAAAGGGAAAAGACTACTAGCTGGTTTGCTTTGAGTGGAAAAGAAAAGGAATTCTCACATTAAAAACATTTTCCATAGTGGTTCGTGTTGAATGTTTCTGTATATTCCAGGGCGGGTTTTTATTTGATGCCAGAATAAATAGAAATACCTGCTGCTTAAAACAATTCATTAGAGAAGCTGTGCCTGGCTTTAGCAGCTAGAAGCCTTGCTGAGACTGTCCTTCAGGCTGAATTCAAACGCACATTAATGGATTCAAATGAACATACTGGAGGTTAAAATGTCCCTTAAAGAAACACTGTCATGTTGATTTGGTCTTTGTGGAAGAAAGGGATCTTGCAGAGCTGCAAATTTTTTCTGTCACTCGTGGCTATGGAGGGCAATGGAGAGCCAGGCTGCTGGCTTTGGGAAACCAAAGGGAGCCATGGTACAGAGCAGTGGAAGACTTTTTCCCTTGCCTTTTGGTTGCTAAGGAATAAATGCTTGGCTGCACATCCCAGACAGTGCAGAACTGTGCTATTGGGCATATTCATCACTACCATCCCTCAGGCCCCACCCTACCCACAACAGCCTTCCAATTTCTTTTCACCAGCTAGCAATCTCTCCTCTTCCAAATTCCCACTAAAAATTTGTGTGCCAAGTGAGTGTAATATAAGATTGCATAAATTTTAATAGAAGCTCTGGGATGAGCACAGCCACTCGAGTAATCAGGAATTCCTGCTCTTGTAACCCTTGCTCTTCCTCACTTCCATGTCTTGTGTGTCAGAGTCTTGTTAGTGATTTCAGTAGGGTCAGGATCCCAGTCCTGTTCTTACATGTTGTCTGAGACATGTAAACCCTCCTTCAGGCTTCTGTCAAAATACTGGCTGAGGTTTTTTTCAAGAGAAACTGGTTGATTTGGAGTACCTGAAACATCTTTGGAAAGCCTGATATCATGAGGATGATGCTTTGTGGTTTCTGAAAATTAGTTGACGTGTCTATTAAACTATTTGAGCTTTCAGAATTTCCCAAATATTTTAAAATCTTGTAAAAACCAAATAGTGAGAGCCAAAAAATGAAACACCAGTGAAGCTGTCCAGTCTGTCTGTGGAAAAACAAGTTCAGACACAAACAAAGGCCACATATACATGATCTCCTTCATTCAGTGAATGAAAAATAAAGAAGATGGGCTTCCTAGTTTTAACAGACTGAATATTTATTGCTAAATACATCAAATTACTCAGTGATTTATATGAAAATTTACAGTGTATGTTATGTACTTGTACTATTTTATAGACATTTTAATTTTCTTACAGAAAGTAAAGCATTTAAATTTTGTTTGCTGTTGTATTTATTTGTGGCTCAGTAAGCTTGGTTAGGTTTGTCTTTATTCATTCTGAATACTAAGGGCAGTAGGGGATTCTTGACCTCCCCAAGTGAAATATTGCTGTCTCTCTGGAAGGGATGCAGTAGCCAAACACAGGATATTGTCCTTAGTTTGGAGCTTGTGTGGTCCTGTTTCAAAGTCTTTTTGTAGAAACTAGGTGATTGATTCATCTGTTCCATTCTCAAAATGTGTTCACTTGTGAGTTCTATCAACTGAAATTCTAGTTCATGTCAAGTTTTTTTCTTCATCTTCTCACTGTTGCTTCATGTCTTGGGGGCAGGAATTAACTTGTGTAATTAAAATAAATGAAAGTGTTTAATGGAGGAAGGGCAAGCAACAGATTTTCTTTATATTTGTCATTGTTCCCTCTTCCATGTGTCTCCAGTCCCTGGTTCTGAAGTGTCACGGACTCTCAGTTGCTCTCATGCTTAAACCCCTTCTTGCCTTTTTACCAAGAGTCTGTTTCTCTCTGGTGGTAGTTCAGAGCTCTTAGAAGCTCTTGCTCAATTTTGTTCCTCCTTCTCTTTGTGCAGCTGGGCCTGGACACCAAGAGGCTCCTCTCCCCAGAGAGGCCTGGATGGTCTGTCTTCCATCATTCTAACTGCATGGCTTGCCCAGTGAGGTCATGGAATTTCCCTACGTTTACTTCACTTTGTTCTTCGTAAACCTCCAGCAGTTCCTTATTAGTTCCTCTCCATACATCATCTTCCTTTTGTAGCCCCAAAATGTGTTTCAAGTACTTTTGTTTTCCAATTATTTATCTGTCTGTCTGTCTTCTTAGTAAGCACCCACCCTACAAGATAAAACAATAGCCCTTGCAGTAGTGTTGGGTGTTTGCAGCTAGCTTGTTCTCTGTGATTTGGAACTAAACACTGTCAGCAGGGAAGAATAACACACTTCCTGCTCTGTACCTGGCCTTTCATTTCCTCCACCATTAATCAGTAATTAATGATCACATACTTAAGCTGACTTGCTGAACTACATCTGTTGTCTTTGTCAGCTGTAAGGCAGCATCTTCTCATCAGCTTACCACCCTGCTTCTTCTGTTAGTGTGTCTTTGCTGGTCTTTTAAATCTTGCTTTCCTTCTTGCACCCTCAGATCTTCCATCCAGACTTTATGCCATATCTTTAGTCTTCCTTCTTATGAATTGCCTTAAAGGTGATGCAGGATGTTTAAGCTTATCTTAAATCAAAAGCTTTCCCTTCTCCCATGGCTTTATTCATGGTCCACAGTAATGTGCTTTGATAAATACAGGAGAACAACTGTCTAAAGTGCTGGGGAATGGAACCATAGGATTCCTTTACCAGGTAACTTATTTCTGAGTAAATATCCTTCAGGCCATGACATCTCATTGCTGTACAAGGTGGGTGCTATTTACTGTTTGAATGGAAGTTATCTTTAGACAACTCACTGGCTATTACAATTGTCTTATGAACTCCTAATGGCAAATCCTCATGTCAAATCAGCATGTTACTAAGCTCCTTTATTAAAAGGAATATGTCAGGAGGGAGAATGCTTGCCACGACTTTGTTGATATTTATTCAGATACTCTGACTTTATTCTTTCATTTCAACTCCATGTCATAACTCACTTTATGCACTAAAGCATTGCACAGTTTGACTGGTACAGGTGCAGACATGTGCCACATTCCACTCCAGGGCCATTTATGTCTGTGTGAAATTACATAGACACGTACACAAAGCACCTGGGAATTTCACTCTCCCAGCTCAAAGTACAGATTCCTGTATGCAGTGTTCCTTTCCCCATCTTTTTATTCCTCACCCTCTTCCTAGGTGTGGGGCTCTGGCATGCAGTCATTGTAGGGAAAAGCAGTGGTTATTACTATTTTAACTAACAGTTCCCTCAAAAGAAATATAATAGATTTTCCTGTTAGCTTGGAGTAAAAAACAATCTGAAATGTAAATTTTAAAATGTTTTATTTTGTGCAACTGGCAGTTCTTACATTTTGTGATTCATCTGAATATACTATCCTAAACCTCCTGAGTTTTACCTCCTAGACAGCTTTCTCCCTTAATTGTTTTCTAAATTAGAGATGACTTAGAGTTGACTGCCTAAAAACCAAGGCTTTGCTTATGGCTAAGTACCATGTAGTAATGATTTAAAGAAATCTCTGTTGTTTATCTCTGGAAGTGGTCATTGTGTTTGCAAACAGACAGGCTGAAAGCAGAAGCCTAATTGATGTCCAGCTAGGCACACGTGGCCAAACAGCTGTCAAGAAAAACTCTGGAACTGCTCCTTGCTACTGTGTGTGTAAAGCTGAGAAGCCTTTGAAAGAGATGTGAGCAGCACAATCTCATCCTGATTTCCAGTCCAGTGCCTTATCTGTTAAATTCTTGGCACCTTCCTGATAGAATCGTGCCATTGAACAATACCTTGCACAGGGTTTTTTGCATTTTTAGTTGTAAAAAAGGATTTCTTGAGAGGAGAAGGAAATTAATTTGTAAATAAGACCTTTCCTCTCTAAAAATCAAAGCTCTTAACTGATAAGATCAGAACTGTTATTACTGTTGTAGTGAGTGGGAAAAGGAAGCCTAGAGCTGGGAAGGGACATATGAAGATTAGAACTGGCTGGGGGCTGAGCCACAACTTGAGGGAATGCTACTTCTTCTCAGGCATTCCCTGTGGGAGCTCAGGTTCTTTGGGCAGTAGCCAGTTCTACAAATCAGTAAAATAATGATTCAGCTCTTTAGCAGACCAGAGGTTTGTGTTTCTTCTTTCCACTCCCTGGGTCTTTATCAGTTTAGACATTCCAGCCTGATCAGTTTGCACACTGCAGCTATGTATTGTTTAAGCAAGCTGAACCTTTTCTAATTGAGAAACCTCTGAGGTTTTTTTTTTCTTCTGTCAGACACAGATAGCTTTTATCCAGCTGACTGCTTTACAGTGCCTTTATCCTTTACTGGCTTGAAAGCATTTCAGATAGTTTCTATTGTTTTATAGACCCTGTAGCTAAAAAGCCAAGCTGTCTAAAAACATCTGTACGTGGCTGTGCAATAGGCTACAGACATGTAGGGTAATAAGGCATGATTGCATTCATTGTAGCATCTGCTCCACTGGATAAGCAAGTAGAAGCATTCCAGTTGCACACAGGATATGTAAGAGTGAAGGAAATGAAGGACAGTTGCCTACTGTACTTGTACATTTCTTTGCTCTTGCAGCTGCTGAGGCTAAATGCAGTTTGAGAGCGAGTTTTAAACAATGTGGAGTTGAGATTTTTGCTAGTGATAATCAAGAAAATGGCACTAGGAAGTGATGCTTGACCTGCACTGATTTTCATTTGGGTTTGGGTTTTTTTTCAGCTTTGGCTAACTGGTAGTGTAACTTCTATAATACTTAGCCTGTTTTGTGTGATGTCTGATCCTTGAAGGATTTTAAAGCCTTGGAATATGTTGCTGGTTTTTACTTAACGTTTCTCCTCCTTCACTGCCTCAACCCATACTGCCAAGTCTTTCAGTTGCTGTTGTGCTATGTGTTATACAAGTAGGCCATTCAAAGTGGTATAAATGCTCTACTGCCCAGAGTAAAATAAATGCAAATTTATCTAGACCTACACCTGAAAAATCATACCATGTAAATAAAAACCCATTGTATTTCAGCATACTATTTTTTTACTCCTTTTTACTTTACTGTTGGCAAGGATTCTGTATGTGAGCACAGAATCCTGCCGTTTATTAAAGGCAGATCATAAAAAGTGTGGTATCAGGAAGATAAACCTTCCTCAATGCTTGTTGCTTATAGAAGTGACTATTTAGAGAAGCACCCAGGAAGCTGAGATCAGTGCATCCCAGCTGACTCTCTTACACTCTAGGCAACTATGTCCAAAGATAAGATAACTTCATAATTTTACTCAGAATCCATGTCTTCAGCATAATTTTGGTCATCTTTTGGCCTTGTCTTACAACATCTGGTGGGGATGTTATGCTTAGCTAAGGACTGGCCTGCTGAATCAGCAGATTCACATTTCTCTGTTTAATGTCCAGAAAATCCAGAAGAAATCTTTTAACTTCATTTCTTGAGGAAGTTTAAATGAGTAGAGGTGAGCAAACGGGCCAAAGAGATAAAAAAAGATAAAAGAAAGCCAACGTGGTTTCTAGGAAAGGAAGCAAGATCATGGCTCAGTGACTTCTTGGAATTCTTGAAGACTCCTTCTGCCAGAACAGACAAGGAAAAGGGGGAGATGCAGTGGGCTTTGCATTCCTAGTTTGCTCTAAAACCTTATGATGTAGTTTCATTGCATTAGTTAGTGTTTAAAGTTTGCAGGCATGGAACATGAGAAATAAGTGGTTTCAGTGGTCTGAAGAGTAAGTAGGAAAAAGTACTGATAAAAGGTCCTTTATGTTTCTTCCAGTTCAGAATTTGTGGTGAGATACTGTGCGGAGCAAAGGTTGCCCCTGGCTTGTGTCTTTTGAGAATCAGACTGATGAGGTCAGAAATAAGATTTTATGGTTTTGTACATCCTAGGAAGGGAGAGACATTAACAATCAGCAGTGCTGGTATAGAGTGAAACTTAGATGTTGTAGGATCTGTTTGCTTTTCAGCTGTCTTGCAGGTTCATGGGTTTACACTGATCTTCATTAACCCTGAATGAATACAACATGGCAATTGTGAATTCACATTTAAGTGAATACACATCTTCTAATAGTGCACATTCTGAGAGAAAAATGCCTCTAAATGCATGGCAGAGCATTTTGCATTTTACATACCTGATTTTGACCAGATATTTGTTGTAGAAAATACTGGAATTTCTTTACCCAGTTCTTACCACTTTAGATAGAAAGGTGTCTGTTGGAGATGGTTAAATTTTAACCTAGTTCTTACTGAGGTATGTGTATACGTTCATATTTATTTATATGTATATAGACTTTCCTTTGAACCCTTAGAATTTTATTTGGACAAAGGCATTATGTTAGATGCAGTTTAAAATTTCAGGTTCAGAACCCTACAAATTTGCAGGGTGTTTCCCTGAATTAGTTTGACAGATTCACCTTTTCAATCAGCTGACAGGAATATGTTGAACTTAGTTTAGAAGAATAAAAATCCTTGACTCAACCCATCAAATATCTTTCTCCTGTACTCTTTCAGTGTGATCTGTAGAATGCTAAGGATTTCTGTGTTTGCTTAACTTGGAATTAGCCTTGTATTTCTACTTTAGTTAGTGCTCATGAGCAGTCAGCAGGTTGAAGATATTTGTTGGTTTTGTGTAGTTGTGTCATACATTTTTGTGTAGCTGTTTTGCCTGATCTGTTTGCATTAAGGCTCTGTCTGACCCTAATTAGACTGCTGGGTACACAGTAATGTTCTGCTGAGGATCTGTTTGTTGATTCTAATAATGTCATCCATCAGGCTCTAGCATGTACAGCAGTATTTGTGCTGTAGTAGACAAATAGGGTAAACACTGCAGTAATTTATAAGAAAACTAGCCAGTAAGTTAAGAAACTCTTTGTGGATGTTTTTATTTATTGGAAAGTTTAAGCTGATGGTTTAAAATGAGTCCATCAGTTTAAGCAGGCTTTGTTGTTCTTGAAACAAGAGGAAAGTAATGATCCTTTTCTATATTTATATTATCTTTGGTGCTTGTTGCATTTTTCAAACATGGCAAAACTGCAGTCTATATTTTTAGTGATCTGATGTGTTTACAAAGATGCAGAATACCGACTTAATGCTCCAGGATCTGTGAGCCACAACACGTTCTAAACACTTGGGTAAAAAAGATCAGCCTTCTGAGGGTGGTAAATGAGTTCAAAGAAGCCAGGAAATGTTTTAATGCACTTTCTCCAAAGCCAGTGGTAATACTGCTATTGATTTCACTCACATTTTGATGGAGCTCATGTTGATTTTGATAGCTCGTACAATTACATCAGGTACAACACAGCTCATTTTTGGGGAATCCATGAAGCTGCTTACTCTGTTGTTAATCAGGAGGCTGCACTGAGAAATGCATCTCATTACATGGCAGCTGACAGGAGGCTGCTGCTTGGAATCAATGAAGGAGGCTTTGACACTAATACCCTATCTGCAAAGCTGCAAAGTCCAGCTGTTACTCCTGTAAATTCTTCTAGTGAACCACTTTCTGAGTGGGGCTTGACAGCTGAGAAAACCCCTACACACCCTAGTGCAGACTCAGCACATAGTTTTTCATTAGGGGCACACAGATTTGATTCAGAACTAGAAATGTCCCCCAGACAGTGTACACACATGGAGAATCTTCTTGCACTTCCTAGGGGTGTTTTATTTAGAAGCACATGAAACTAGGAGAGGCAGTTCTCCTCTTGTTGGTCCTGATACTTCAGCACAAAGACCTAGAGCAATAACATGAATGAACGTGCATGGAAACGTTCCGCTGGCTTCTGCAGGATACTGTGACACTAAGTTTCTTCAGTGCAGCCTGCAGGTGCAGCCTCACATGCTGTCATTTCTGAATTCAGCCTGTAAAGGCCTCAGGACAGGGACTGTGCCTTGACTTGTGTCCATGAGGCACCAGAGACTTTCCTGGCTGCTGTCAGTCATTGCAGGGAACTTAAGTCCTATTCATCCAAATTTGTATTTTCTTTCACAGGAGTGAGCATGAGAGATGTCTTAATATGTCAGAGAAAAGCTCACACTGGTCTCTTGGTGAAAATTTCTCTTTAGCTTG
This sequence comes from Turnix velox, assembly GCA_013400935.1. Lineage (NCBI taxonomy): Eukaryota > Metazoa > Chordata > Aves > Charadriiformes > Turnicidae > Turnix > Turnix velox. The sequence goes on along the minus strand of VZTY01005081.1, from coordinate 36,591 downwards.
TGTTACTTCAAAGGTGACATCTAATTTTTTAGTAATATGGAGGAAAAGGTACTAAAGAAAGTAGATTCAGGACAGGTTAAAACTAGGTACGTTTTCTCTGAAATGACTTGTTTCTCTCAGGTTGGTGCTGTCATGTGTTAGTCTATGTAAAATACCATGTGGGTTCTTCCCTTACTGTGGGGTGAAGTTGAAATGGACAGCTCTATTTGGGAATCCTTCAGGTTAATAGTAATTTTGACCTGATTTTGTGAGTGTGTGTATGCAATGTATGTGTTCTGTGCTTATGTCTGTCTACCCCAACAACAGTATTTCCCTAACAGCTTTTTAACTCATTGTCTAATTTGGGAATATCAATCTCAGCAATGTTATCCTTGTGAAAGTTTTCTGAATACAAGGGACCTGTGTAGAGGAGGAAGCCCTCTTCCTAAAGGACTGAAGGAGAGAGTGCCTCATCCACATTGACATCAGAAACCCCATGCGGAAGTTCAAATGTGTAGGAAATAGTAATTCATTTTACAGTAAGTTTTGAGGATTTTTATATTATCACCTCCCCTTCTACCACCCTGTCATGCTCTGTCTGAACAAATGTGCTGACTGTGGTACTGTGTGAGTAGAGAAGCAGACCCATGGCATCCATCCAGATGGAAAGGAATAATTTTTATTCCCTACTCCTGCAGAGGTATTAGGAACCAGCTTCATTCTCATGCATGATACCATCTTTCCAGATCGAGTTTTAACTTCAACAGTGTAACTCATCCCCATTGACATTATCGAATGCAAACCTTGGGTTTGTCAATTTTCTCAAGTCTGGCACTCAGCAAGGAATTAAAACAGAAGGGCTGAAGCAAGAATTATTAAACTTATTAAAGTTTATCAGTGCGTGTGTTGGCTGTCAGCTTGACAGAGTGAAGTCAGGAGCTGAGACAGCCCTGCGAGTCAGGATGTAGGAGCTGTAATTGAGAAGTATCACAGAAGTGATTTGGAAAAGCATCTGTTCAGAGTTTGATTCCTGTGAATCATCCCATTCTGCTGGCCTGCTCTGCTAGTCGCCTGAGCTGCTCTTATTTTGCCAAGAGAACAGCTTGACACGCATGCAGCGCCTAAAAATAAAATATAATATTAACATGTTTCAAAACTATAGATTCATTCACTTTTTCAGAGCAACAATTGCTTAGTCATTCTTTAAGAACATGGAAAGAATTTAATTGGGAGCCGGGGAAGAATGCCATTCATCAGCAGTGCAGGTGTTCAGCCATCTCCAAAACTATCCTGCTCTGCAGACTCTGCTGAAACTCTCCAGACACTGAAATGTTGTTCACAAAGTGTTGCTGAATGTTATTGAGTGATTGCAGGACTTACCCTTCCTCACAAACCCCCAACCAATCCCACCATAGTCTGAGATAAGCACAGTTCAGTAAAGCTCTTGAAACTGTTAAAAGTAGCTTTTAATTTATTTGAATAGCTCCATGAGTTTCTTAGTGTTTGCAATTACAAAAAAGAACTGGAACTGACTGCTGGACCCTGACTGTTAGCTCTTAAAGCAGATGCTGTTTGGTACAAAGATTCCAAATATTTTTTCTGATTTATTGCCAAGTCTGACCTTGTCTCTTCATTCTGGAAGGGAGATACTGAGGAATTTGAAGGCTCCCTGATCCCTGCTGCTGAATTCCGTGTTCGTCTTTGTTTAGCAGTTTCATTAAAACCTTTGAATTGATCTTTTTCTTCATTCTTTACTCTCTCAACTCGGGCCCTCTGTTGAAGCAGGTGGCTCAGATGAGTTGCAGGGACAAACTGACAAATTTGAAACTGGAAGTCACAGAACTCATGTGAAAAAGTGAGATGAGAATAGCCTCAAAAGCTGATTTTGGAACCCCACACAGTTTGCAATGTTGTAGCTATTGCAGGTAATGCCAGAGTTGTTTCCCATTTCTTGGAAGATGATAATCTTCAGATGGAAATCCATCCATCATGTTCACAGACTGTTAGCAAACTAGCATAGACATGTGGCAGAGTGGTGAGCATGGGACGTGGTCACTCTTGAGCACTTCCCTTTGGGATGGCAGAGTTTTGGTTTGGGTTTTTTTTGTATTTTTTTTCATTTGGCAAGTTACTGATTTCCTGATAAATGCAGGTTAGGGGCCACTGAAGCAATTCTTGAGTTCAACCAAATGGGGCAGGTTGAACTGAAATGCTGAAATAATTTTGATTTTTTTAGTAACACCTGAGAAAATGAAGGGTGAAACTATAGAGAGAGAAGAAAATAGTGGAGCATTCTTGTCGAGCCATCTGGTAGATGAGAGGTGTGGCTTCATTTCTATCCTGTGTCTCCAGCCATTGAAGTGGCAGTTATGTGCTACTTTCTAACCCAGGCTAAGACACAGGTCTCCCTACCTAAATACTTCAACGTCTTCATCGGGCTTTGTTGCAGTTCACCTCCTGCCTTTCCTTAAATGACCCATAATGCTAGAAACATATGATCCAGGTCTGTAGATCCGTTTGTCTCCAGCACTAAGTATACACAGAAGTTCTCAGAGAGCTCATCTTCCCTTCTGATTTATCTTCTGCCCTCCTTGACCTCTGCCTCCCATGGAAGTGACACCCTGCTGCTTATGAGATCAAAGTCACCTTTTTTGAAGACTTCTGGAAAATCCATATTATCTCCATTTGCTACTTTCCTGTCCTTATCTTTCCCCATCTATCTTTCCCCCTTGTTCACTAAATTTGAATTATACCAGGCTTCTATATACTTCTCAGCACCATGTGTTAACTTCTCCTGTCAATCCATCCCTCCCCCCCAACTGGAGCATGTCTGTGGGATGCACTTAGCTACCTCTTCCTCTGCCTTTCCTCTTTAGCAGCAGTCCAGCTGTTGTAATATATCTTACTTTGGGTAATTAAGCCCACGTATTCCCATGGGTGTGCATGATCACGGAGACTTTCAGCACTATGTAATGGTGCCTATAAACAGATGGTGAATTAGCTGACAGGATTTGGGAATCTTACATTCAGGAATGGGGGTTTGATTTGGACTAAATATCAAAAACTTCAGATTTAACTGGAGAAACAGCAATGTAGAAAAGAACTGTGTTTTTTTCCTGTTTGAAATGTGCATTCGGCAGCCCGGGCTGCTGTCGCTGGGGAGTATTGAGAAGCTCTGTGGAATGTGGCTGTTAGCATATCAAAGTAGAGTAAACATGTAGATGATACCCTGCTTCCTCTGCTCCAGTTAATTAAGCCACTCCTCATGTCACTTTAGATGGAGAGGATTTATTAATGTGCTGTCATCTAGGGAAGTCAAAGTTTGCTGAAAGGGAGGAGTCATGTTAATGGCACAGAGGATGTCGTGCTGAACAAAGAGCACATGTCAAATAAACAGGGTATTTCTTTTAATCTCCTTTGCTAATGTCTTAGATCCTAAGGCTTTATTGTAAAAGCTTAGAAAATTAGGCTAGAAAGATCTTCAGGTGGTCTTTTAATGCATTCCTTTGCTCCAAGGCAAGATCAGTGATAGCCACGTCACTCCTGATGGATATCTGGTCCGTGAGACTAACCAGGATACTTTTTTCCAGCTTTCCCTGAATTATTGTGAGCACCAGCCCTCCCCTCTGGTATGGTCAGTGTGGTGGATATATGTGCTTGTGATCACAAATCCATGGTAAATGGCATTGGAAAGGAAGTGTTTTTCAAAGGTGTCCATGCCAAACCTCTGGGGGTTTCAGCAGGTGTTTTCTCTTTGCTGGCACAATGCAATCTAAATATTCTGTCTGGCAAGTTTTTGTAGGCCTTGGTCAAAGCCTCTTCTTGGCCAAAAAGGGTGTTAGAACATCTTCCATCTTTCTTCATCTCAAAGTATTTCAGATTTGAGGTGACCTTTTACTGGTAGGACAGTTATGCCTAGAGTCATGGAGAGGTCTTAACCACTAGAGCTTCTCAGCTGTGAACACCAGGAGAGGCTCTTCTTGTATCAGTTGAGTAGTGCAGTGTAAATCCAAAGTAAGTTGCACTAGAATAAGGCTCTTAACATCATGAGGAGTGTCTGTGTGTGGGCACATTAGTGAAGGAACAGACAAGTGATGCATCCATTAAAGTCAGAAAACCACAGGAGGGTTCCCAGTGAACATAAAAGCCCTGCAGAAAGACTGAAAGCCAAAGCTGAGACTTGTCCATGCTGGAGAAGGGATTCTGTATGTTCTATTGATTGCTATCCTGCAGAGCAATTAAAGAGAAAAAGAAGATAGCAAATGCTCCACATTAAGGTCTGATGATTTGCAGAATTTTGCTGTCTTTGCTGGATTACAGAGGCGGAAAAGTCTGGCCTCATAAAGGGCTTTTTTTCAGAAAGGTGTACAGATAGATCCAGTTAGGTGTCAGCTGATCTGCTTGAAACCTCAGGCAGCAATTCCTGCATGAAGAAGTCCTGTTGGACTGCTGTGGTGCTAGGATTTGAGTAGACCTTCCCAAATCATTGTCATTTCATGTAGTCAAAGGATTTTAAATCTGGCTCTTGCAATTAGAGTCCTGCTCTTGTGAAATGTTATTCAAGGCCAGTTGCTAGACCCTTGGGTGCCATTGCAAGTACCAAGTATATTTTAAGTATTCCCAGCAGTCAGAAAAGTATCACCTATAAAAGATAGCGTGTATTTTATTCCTTGGTGCTATTAGGAGCTTGTGTTCTGAACAGTATTATGTTATCATCTCTGGAAACATCAGGGTGAGATGTTATTTGTTAATCTTTCAGAGTGTGTGTAATGAGGAGAGATTCGGGAAGTAACTATGGTTTGTATTTCAGCTATTTATTTTTCTTGCTGGGCTTTTAGGATTCCAACAGCCTTTGTATATACTGGAAGTGACAGTGTTTTCAGAGTTACAGGGAAGATGGGATTTTATTGGGCACTACAGGACAACACTCAGTCTTGCAGGGGAGGTGTCCAGCCACGGAGTACACGGAGTTCTGGGAAAGCATTTTGAATCTCTGCAGGTCATGCTGGTTTGGAGGCAAAGAACAGAGTTTTATAGAGGTCATATTGAAATTCAGGGTAAGGTAGATTCTCTAAAGTAAGAAGAGAATTCTGTGATGAAGGGCACATCAGCAACAAGTTGGCTTAGTACAAAAAGTCAGGGCCTGATGTGTGTTCTCAGGATTACTGGTGGCTTCTTGTGTGATCTTACTAGTTACTAAAACATTGTGTCTTAGCCCACTTTTCTGTAAAGCTGTTGTAGTACTCAACAGTTTCTCAGGCAAGGAGGAATAAATATGGACACCTGGATGCCAGTTTGAAAACTGGCATGAAACCACCTGCCCTAAAATCGAGGTTTCCTGGGAGGCCCAGGAATTGAGAAACATCTTCTGCTTCCACAAATGGCATGGAAACTACTTCCACTAGTTTCCTGCACCATCTAAAAGTAGGTGAGTTTCATGCACAATACACCTACCTGGATAGTATTCTAGCTTAAATTCTGGAGAATTGCAAACTTATTTGGAGGGGTTTTGCTTTGGCTATTCACTTATTATCCAAGTTCTTACCCAGTCCTGCATAGAGGATTGGATTTGGACCAGCCTTAGGTTGCCATGTTTCCTTGACGTGGTTCAACCACCTCCCACTCTGGATGGAATCTATGTCCTCAGCAGGAAGTGAATCTTCTGCCATTTAATAAGATCAAGAGAATTGTCAACTGATTTCTTCCCTGAACTCACTTTTGTCTCTTGTATGGTGCTACATGCAAGTGAGTTATATTCTCTGTCCTTCTCTTTTCCCTTATTTGTACTTAATCAATGTTCTTATTTCTTGGGCACGTGGAGTTTGAGCTTATTTTATTTTTCACATTCCCTTTAAAGGTAAAGGCATGGGGAAGCTATCTGGGATATCCTGTGGCTGACTCCTTGCAGTGCCTGGGACCTCACTCCATCAGATCCATGGCATTAAAAGCTCTTCCTATATAAAGACTTGAGAACAAAATATTGTGACTTGCACAGAGTACAGCACTTGCCATGATTCACAACTTCTTTTTCTACCTGCCTGTAGCTATCTCTCCTGCATTGGATGGTTGCACTATAATGCCTGTACATGTGACTCAGAATGAGTGCATTGTTTCCAGCTTGGTTTTCATTAAATACAGGGACAATGCAAATTATTGCTAAGAAAAACAGTTTCCATCCATGAATATTAAATTCTAATGGAAACCATGTTGTTGCTGCACGATTAACAGAAATTGGCATCGAGATGACTATCGGGCATTAAGCCAAATTAATCTGTGCCACTAAAATTAGATGTCTGGCTTTAAATTAGCACATTCTTATAAAATGAAGGAACAGCTCACCCTGTTAAGCTTCTTCTGGATAATCCCTGTAAACCAAACTTGGAACTGGAAGCTCAGTGGGACACTCATAGTAACATCCCTGGCCTCTGTGTTCTTCACACTGGAAAGGGCCCTTCCATGGATACTGTTCTTTTTTCACCTGGGTATGGCTGAGTTCTTGGGACCTCTGTTTATTCAGCTGTAGAACAGGGATTGTGTTATTACCTATCTTGGAGGCAGCTTAGTGAGTACTTCTTTAATGTTTCTTAAATTTTGAAACCTTTTATATGTAGGCTTTATAGAAAGGAAAAGTGGTTTTTGTTTTTAAGTATCATAAGCACTGAAAGATTCCCTTGGTGGCTGACTTGATGTGTAAATACAGACAAGGCATCTGTCAAGCATATCATTGCAGCTGAATGGGAAAGCAGAACATGAATCACTTCTAGGTTTTCTTGATTTTACTTATGTAGGATGTTAGGAAAAGCTACAGGAGTTTAACTGAAGGCAAATGTGTGAGCTGCACAAATTGAAAATCATGGGAGGATGAGAAAAACATCAGCTCAACACCAAACTAGTAATGGTGGGGAATGGGAGGTTTGCTCTGTGCATGTGGATATGCAGTGAGTCTCCATCTGTGCCAAGCAGACTTCAGGACTTCAAGTCTGGCTCCCTTCCCAACAGCAAATACATTGAGAAGAGCAAGGCTGGCCAAGTTTTAATCAAGTAAAAGTTCTCTATCCAGAGGTGGCTGGCAAAAGAGGAGATTAAAGTATTAGGAGCGCAATGAAAACAAGACATTAGAGAGTTGAAAGCTGGAGTACCTGGATAAACCACTTGCTGAGTGAATATTCCTCAGTCATCAGAAGGAAGCCCTACGTGTTTTACACAGACCTAAATGTGAACCCACACACTAGAACTGGTCTTCTTCCTACTTTGGCTATCACTGTGGCAAGTGTGTAATATCCTAATTCCTAGCTGAGCTGGTAGGATAAATGTACTCATTCCCCTTAGAGATAGTGCTAGGAGAGGGCTCATTAGCTGTCAGAAAGACCAACAGCTGCTGAATGTTTATGTATGACAACTTTTTGGATACATCTGAGTTTACACAGTTGCCTGTGTCCTAAGGTTTGCTGTGGAAGTGCAGATAGCTTTGCGTGCTCAAACCCAAGTGCAGAAGTTATTGACTGTAATTATGCAATGTCTCATGAGAGAAGGGGAAAAACCCTCAGACTTGGTCATAGTAAAAATAGTAATTGGCTTTCTTTTCCCTCCACAATTGATGCTTCTGCTTGGCTTTTTTGATATTAAATAGATTTGGGATTTTTACTGGCAGTTAAAGAAAGATAAGGGGTAAGGACTTTTTTTTATCCCCTGAAAAAAATCACTGCCTGTCTATTTTTATGAGCACAGAAGTGAGGTTTTGGGGGGATTTTATTAATTAAGCACTTGGCATTTCATCAGGTGGACTTCTTACATCTCATATGCTGTGCAGTTTTCTGCTCTCTGCTCTTCTATGACTATGGGTTTCTCTGCCCTGTCCACTTTTGTTCGTATTTTATCTGATCCAGTGTAGGAATTGTAAAGATGTTAACATCCTTAGGCTCTGTCTTTAACTGTTGTGCCTAACTCCCAGTGGCTTAACTGTGGTTTCCAGGTGGCAAATGAAATAAAATCTCATTAGCAGATTTTCTGGTGCGTGGCCTGTGGTACCATCACGGGTTTCCAAGTACAGCAGCACATTCTGCAAGGGACAGTGTGGAGGCAGGAAGGGCATATGAGGACTATCGTTTTTCCATAGTGGAAGTTTCATTCCTTTTTTACTTCAGCCTACAAGCATTTGTGGTGCCCACACAAACAGACCTAGAGAGTTCTGTGCAATTGTCCATGGGATCAAATCCTAAATTCCACTAAGTCATAGATGTCTGCCACCTACATTGACTTTGTGACTCACCTTAAGAGTTTGCCAGCTTTTCTGACTCTGCTACTCTTGCTTTCTTTAAGAAAATAAAGGAAAATACATGATCTTTTCAGAGAGTCTCTGCTTTTATTGTATTATTCTTTCCCCTCACCTTTATTCTGAAAATCTGGAGAACTCCATTTAATTGCTTTCTAAGGGTACTACATCTTCTAACATTGTAATATGAGGCATTAATATGCAAACTTAAATGAATTTTTGCACCCATATGGACAGTGAAATATGTTTTCCAATGAGAGCAATGAAGATGAGTGTGTTTAACTTGTTCACTGTATGACAAAACTATAGATTTTTTTTTTGTCTGCAAGATGATGAACAGAAAGTTCAGATGACATGTGCACACAGCTCTGTTTTACATACTAGGCACATTTTATATATGACTATATATTGATGAAGTTTAATGCTGGATGTTTTGAATGAGCTGCTTCACTGTTTCTGATGGGAATGTTCTCTGTTGCAGGAATTGCTTACCTGGGAGGTGTCTGCAGTGCCAAGAGAAAGTGTGTTCTTGCTGAGGACAACGGTCTCAATCTGGCATTTACAATTGCACATGAACTTGGGCACAAGTAAGAACCTGTCCTTTTGTTTCTTCCCTCTTGCCATAGTTTTTTTTAAACCCATACAAGTGAAATGACGAGTGTGGCGAGTTTGTAGTGATTTCACAAACTAGCAGATTGATAACTTAATTTCAAGTAGGCTTATGGACATATTCCTTTCATCCCATATAAATCTTTCTGTTTGATCCTCCACTATTTTCCACTCTGTGTTTTGATTTTGGAGAGGCTTCATTTGCTTAAATGTTTGAAGGCAGCAGTTAGAGACAAATTCTGCTTTTGTTTCTCATGTTGTACTGTTACGCGAGTTTGTAAAAACCATATCAGAAGAACCATATCAACCAATCTTTGAACTTGCTAATTTTTTTCTGTAGTTCAGGTGTCAACGCCAAGAATTTCAATAGTTAAATACTTTGGTAATGGATTCTCCACTGTATGTGAAATAATCTGTTGGGGCTGAAATTTTAAGCAGTGCCCTTAAGCAGTACTATTTGATCAACAAAAAGAAAACATATACCTAAATTTATCAGCTCTGACACAGCCAACCAACACAGTTTGAATACTGACTGGGGAAAAAAACAGCAAATAATTTCTCAGAAATGTGCAGAATGAGCTGTCTATTAATATCCCATGGACAGAAGAATGAAAATTGACTGGAAGAGTCACTTCCATTGTCTTAGTGCAGTTAATGAGTTAACCCAAAGGTTAGCATCATGCTCTTACTCATAATACTTACCAGCTTTTTTCCCTTTCCATTGACATCACTCTGGTTAGACTGTGTAAGGTATATAATTAGACCAGGAACAAATTTATTTGGGGCAAAGGCTGTGTACCTCTGGGATTTTCAAGTGTTCCTTCCTTTAGCCTCTCTGGATGGAAGGTGGGAAAAGCTCACCACTGTTGCTATAGTAAGAAGTTTTGTCTGCATCCTCCAGGACTGCTAATGTTGAGGTGTGTGCTGTATCTTCCTTTCCTCCAGTAATGAGGATTTGACAGCTAAGTCAGAGCCAACATATCATGTTCAGATTCTGGCCAGTCTCACTCTATGACAAATAATTATTTCATGGCAAAGTATTTCGAAGTTGCATGGAGGATATTTAGGTTACTACCAAAAATGACAAGATGAAAATGAATCTCCTGTTCACCCTCTAGTGACACCAAAAGCAGCTGAGCCAGACCGAGGGTGGTTTCAGCAGAAATGAAGGACATTTGGTTTTGATTTGATTTAAATTGCAAGCCAAGATGTTAAACTGAGCCTAAACTTAAAAACAAATTAACCTGTGGGTAATGTTAAGGGAAATTCAGCACTCATCTTTGGATGGGCCAAGAGCAGGAGGGAAAAATACTTGAGGTGCAGAAAATCCAGCTGTGTAAAAAGAGACTGGTCTGCCCTGGCGTTTGCCAAGTTTCCCAACAGAGCTGTCAAACTTCCTTCTAATAATGCTTTACAAAAAATCCACAACATAAATAGGGAATATAATGCTTTGGGATACAGCTCTCCAGCTCTGTAGGAAATAGCAAACTCCATTTTCCAAGTGTGATTTTGGTGATAAGACCATATGGTTCTTTCTTTGCTGTTTTCTCTCTTTTCCTTCTTCTTGGAAAACTTTCAAGAGGTGGCCATGAGATATCTAAAGGACTTGATTGGGGGTGGCCTGAGTTCAGTGTCTGGGAGAAAAGGGACAATGTGTGCACTATTGTGCAGAGTCTTTGTGAGACTCATAGATCCAGTTGTGGGAATGGAATGGAGATTGTAAATGAAAGACAAATAACAAAGGAGAAGACTGCATTTTTTAACAGAGTTGCCTCATGAGCCATTTTGGTGAGGATGAAGAGGCTGAACAATGTGCTGGTGCCTTTGTGGCCTTGAAGTCAACAGCTGTCTCCTTGTTGACCTTACTAGGTGTCAGACTTACTCTTTTTTGTCTCTTTTCAAACTGCAACAGGATTCTCAGAGCATCTGTTTCAGCAAGTCTCTTGCAAATAGAAGGGTTGTTTGCATGTTTTACCCACAAATTTCTAGTTTTTAATTGACTATGATGACATGTAAGGTAATACATTGCATGGATGAAGATGAACTGACATGAGTCTTAGAAGTTAAAAGTAAGGAAAACTAGATGCAAGTTTCTTAATTTAAAAAGGACAAAATCCAATCAAAACTTACGTCCATATTGGCAAAAATAGAACTTTTGGAGAGCCATAACTCTGACTTTATTGAAGGCTGATTTCCTTATGAACATAGAAAAGCTGAGATTTATTACTTCTTGCCCTAAGACTAACAAATGGATGTGGAGATCACAAGCCCAGTTTGGCATTCAGATAGTTTCTGATGTAGTCTTTGGAAAAAGTGAATGGATTACTAATTGATGTGTCAGATTCCTAATCTGCCTCTAATGTCATTTGGCCTCACTGCAAAAAGCACTATTATGGACAGCTGCACTGTGAAAACATGGAGACATAATTAAGTAGATCCATTAGAGTGATGATTATAGGTCATGTAGAAGTTAACCTTCAGATTTAGCCTATAGACTAGTTGTTGCTTGATGGTGGAATGAATGGTGTAACTTGAATGTATTGTATTCATATATTAAAATCTAGAGCAATAACTTTGATCCATGAACAGAAAGAGAGCATCCATATGTATTTAGATAGAATTTTTCCTAGGAGGACTACAGGAGAAGAATTTTGCTGTTAAAAAAAGTTAACAGGCAGAGTAGAAAACACTGATTATGTGATAAGGCTGCAAATCAAACTCCTTGCCATACAAGACAGGAGCCTCAGCAAGCCCTGACTGTTCATTCAGCTTTGTCAGTAGTGGATCCCTCTTAATGTGATGGTGATGTGAGATTCATACCCCAAAGACCACCCTGAATGACTCTGACTTTTAGAAAAATACTGCCACTTCCACCCACTCCTCCCCATTCTGCTTCTCCTTTTGCCTACAGCAGTGACATTGTTACTATTTTGAAATCATTCTCCAAAGAAAAAGGCAAGTTTTTTTTTAAACAAAAGCTGGGATTCATCCTTTACATCCGTTATCCCCTAAATGAAGTGTGTGAGCTGCAGCCAGTGGTTTTTCAGGACAACAATGCCAGCTTTGTTGCCATTCCCAATTTCTTTCAGCAGCCTTGGCTTTCCTGTTGTGGGGCGAGGGGGGCGGGCTGGGGTGGGTAGGGAAGATTCCCATTCATGAGCTAGCAGAACCTGGCACTGCCTTGTTGGTGAGAGAATAGCTGGAGGTGGTATGGCTGGAAGCCATGCTGTGTCAGATGGCCTTAAGAAACTGAATCAAAATCAACTGACAATAAGCAAGATGCAATCTGTAGCCAACAGACTGAAACCGCACGGCCTCAAACTTGAAACTGAAACAGATGAAGACAAAAGCCCAGTCCAAAGGTGGAAGGCCTATAGTGCACAAACCAGAGAGCTCTGGGTTTTGAATAAACCAAGAGAAAAGTTAGAACTGGCAGTTTTTTGATAGATGCAGCTTGGTTAAAATAACTATGGGGTGCATAATTGTGGCCTTTGTTGTGTGTTTCCAGCAGCAGTGGTGTTGCAGGTAAGGGAAAAGCACTCTCTGGTGGCCTATGCTAATAGAATAGTGAATAAACTTACCTCCCTCATCTGTCTGGTGCAGTGCCCAGCAGAGAGATTCTGGTGTGCAAATAATTGTAAGGCAGAATGTGTTGCAGGCTGAGAGGGAATGTGTCTTGAGCAGATCCAAGAGGTACAGAATAACATCCTGTGACAACTTACACTGGCAAAGGCAGGTCGGTGTGGGGCTTTATTCCTAAGAAGCAAACAGGAAATGAACAGGCCCCCAGTTCTGGAGTCCTCAACATAAGAAGGACATTGAGCTGTTGGAGCAGGTCCAGAGGAGGTCCATGAAGATGATCAAAGGGCTGGAGCAACTGCCTTATGAAGACAGGCTGAAGGAGTTGGGGTTGTTCAGCTTGGTGAAGAGAAGGCTAAGGAGGGGACCTCAGAATAACTTCTCAATACCTGAAGGGGGCTACAGAAAGGCTGGGATAGGAATTTTTAATAGAGTATGTGATGGGTGGACTAGAAATAATGGATGTAAATTGGAAGGGGGTAGATTCAGACTTGACATAAGAGAAATTCTTTAGGATGAGGGTAATGAAACACTGGAACAGGTTGCCCAGAGAGGCTGTGGATGGCACCTCAATCTCTGGAGGTGTCTTAAGGCCATGCTGGATGTGGCAGTGGGCAGCCTGATGTAGTGAGAGGTGTCCCTGCCTGTGGCAGGGGGGTTGGAACTCGATAATCTTTAAGGTCCCTTCCAACCCAAACTATTCTATGATTCTATAATAAATTTTTAAAGTGTCACTGGAAGCTGAGGACCAGTAGAGTAAAGGGGATGCAGGTCTGACCAGTTCAGGTAGTGCTGCAGAGCATGCACTCTGCTGATGTAGAACTTCTTCTTCTTAAGCCTTCTCTTGTCATTTTAGTGCAGCTCACTGTAGCCTAGCCTTGAATGCATGAGTCTACTGATCCAGGCAGCTGAGTGTAGTTCATATCCTGGCTGATTTTAAAAATTAAATCTGCTTTTCAGACAAACTCCCCATCTGTGCTTCTTTTTCCACTCTGCTGCTGCTCCATCTGCATTGTAATTATGGCAAATGCAGCAATTTTTTAATAGCATTTGTAAAGAGCTGTTTTTATAAAGTGAAACAACCAGTAGGATCCCGGAGTGCTGTGGTGCTGACAGTGAGATGAGTCACAGAAAAGGAGGCAGACCTCTCAGCTGCTGTTTGAAGTGTAGCAGAGACATGAGTTAGTTCCACATTTATCAGGCAGGTTTTGCCTGACCTGAATTCCTGTGGAATGTTTTTCTTCATTGCTATTGCAAAAGTACACAAATTAATTGCCAGAAAGCAATCTGTCCCCAGATTACTCTTCCCTCCCAAAAGGCATTAAAACCAACACTGCTAGAGCTGCAGAATCAAACCTGTAAAAGCACCAGAGTCTCAGTTTTGGGTTTATCTGGACAACTTCAGTTCTAACTCTAGTCCCTCTGTCCTGCACATGAGCCTAGACTTCAGAGCTTAGGGCGGTATTTCAACATGTAATTAAAGAGTTTAGTTCAGCACGTGCCCTCAGGGATCTTATTCACTCCTATGCCCAAATGTTGTACTAGGGAGAGACCTTGCCAAGGGTTCCTGTGGGCCTGTAAAGGGCTGTCCTTGTACATAATGGCATTGGGATGTGCCTGTTGCTGTCACAATCTGTCTTTCAAGTGCCTCTCAAGGCCATTGCTGGCAGTTTGGCTGTAGGTTGTCCTGTGCAGAGCTGTGGTGCAGTTCCCTCTTTGCCTTTGTAAAACCCTGTGTGGTTGTTTTGACCATACTGACAAAGTGTTGGAATTCATGTGTCTGCATTTATGGGAGTTGAAAATCAAGGTCAGTTGGTTCTCAAGGAGGACTGGAGCCAGAGGCAATCCCACACAAGCTGTACTCTAGCAGGCTTAGGTGGTACTGCACCAAGACTTCCTGAGTAATTGGGTAGTTTGTTTGAGGTAGTAAATGCTTCAACTAAGTTCTACTGGTACTGGCACTCTCCATGTTAAATCTCACAGCAATATGTCACTGTTCCCATATATTGTAGTTGCAGGATAGCTGGGAGTGAGTGAGTGACTGACTGCCATGTGGACATACCCTGAGGCTGGCCAAAAATGCTGGCAGCAGCCTGTACCCACCCTGGAGCTGCTAATTTTATTTTCTGCCATTTGTGTTGTAAATCTGTTGTGGAATGTCTCTCTCTCTCTGTTCCCAGGCTCCCTTTTCTTGTTCCCCTCCTCCCAGGTTTCATTCTTCTTCCACAGATAATTGTAAGCACATTTTTACAGTGAAGTTGCCCTTCTCTGCACAACTCCAAAAGGACACAATGGAACTCTATTTCATCATGTATGTTTGTACATTAGAACCAGTGTGATCTTAATGACATGTCCTGGTTTTGAGAGAGAACTAGGTGTAGCCTAAATCTTCAGGAGATGATGTTTCCACTTTTGGTAGCAACAATGAGGGGTCTTTTTTGGGGGGCTGGGAGGGAATGGGAAATTATGTACCTAAAAAGCTTGATCATAGTTTTCTGAAAACTGCGTCTTAAGTTAGTCAAAAAGAAGCAGAGATCAATAACAGATATAAATAAAAGTAATAAAATGAGAGAAGACTTCTGCAGGTATGGATGGTTTGACGTGAAGAAGAGGTACTGATGGAGTTCCACTAAATAGGAGGTGTGTTTGCCAATATAATGTAATAACTGAATAAGTTAATTTGAATCCCAGAAGTAGAATATCCCTGCTGTACTAACCTGGTCTGGGCAAGCTGTTTGTGCAGTGACAGAAGGATATGACATAGAAAAAGTCACATAAAGAAAATCACAGACAGAAATTGGTTATGGAAATAGGAGATTGAGAGGCAGAAATAGAGAATGGAGTTGTATCATGTGCCAGACTCTGGATAATAGGCCTTTTGAGTGGGGTTTTTGGTTTTTGGGTTTGTTTGTTGTTTTTTTTTTAGTTTCTTATAAAAATGCAAGACATTTCCAGGTGTGGTTAGTAAACCTGCTGATTCTAGCATGGTGGTGGAGTACCTTCCTCTGTTGTGAGAGGGTTTCTTTTCTCACCCTTGTATCTTCCAAGTCTGGTAGTTGATTTGCAGTACTGGAGTGTAACCACATTAGAACTGGGCGTGGGAATGGCCACCTCCTATTGCTTGCTGGAGTCCTGTGGCAAGCACTGGTGTGGTTCTGGGCAAGGGTTTCTATGGTTTTACTCTATGCTTTGTGAAAGATTTCTGTGTAATCCCTGGTGAAACAACACTCTCGCAGTCCCTCTAATTTCTTTGTTTTTGAGCATCTTGTACAGCTTTACTTAACATAATAAAACTGCACCAAGCAGGCAAAAGACAGTCATTTAGAAACTCCCAGACAACACCATTTTTGCTTCATCAATAGCTTTGTGGCTTTGCCAGCTCTGACTTTCTTTTTGAAGGCCCATTCTGCTGAGTAAGCCAAGGCCATGTTAAAAAGCTGAGCCATAATGATTTGGCAAATCTCACACACGCTCCCTGCTGTGAGGGCTCTGGTTTTATACTCCATTGGCTTTGTTGGCAACAGCCTTGTGCACTCACTGACCCAAAACATGGGGGACAGTACAAGTCCCCATTATGCAATTTCTGCAGTGCACACCTACACAGGAAATACTAGGTTTGCAAATGCCATTTACCAAAAAAAATTTTTTTTCTGATATGGGGGCAGCAATCTAGCTGAAATATTTCCACTAGCAGTTCCAATAGCCTGTAGCCTCTGCTGTCTGCCTGGCCTGCGAAGTTCAACAGGCTCCAGGTGAAAATGGCTGCAGAGTGATAAATCCCAGACTGTCAGTTGGAAAAGCCTTTGGTAGCAACTCAGCAGCAGCAATAGCAGTGAGAATGTTGTTGCCTCTGAAAATGTGATTCTTTTATGTCAGTGGAAGGCTTTAAGTAGTGGTAGGCTCCTGTAAGGTCTCCTCGAAGCCTTCTCTTCTCCAGGCTGAACAACCCCAAGTCTCTCAGCCTGTCATCTTAGAGGTGCACTAGCCCTCTGATCATGTGTGATGAACAGAATTGCACAAGGAAAATTCCTACATGGTCTCCAGAAAGCTGTCATCAGTTCAGTGACATGCCTGCTGCACCTCTTATCAGCTTAAGACCCTCCAAAGAGGTATTTTCCCATGAAGTTACCAGGCTGGTTTTTTCCTCTATAATTTGTCTTCATATTAGTTTGTTCAAAATGAAGTTATTAAATGGAAGAGTATCTTTTCAGGTTACTTTATACTTTTTTATGTGATATTCCTAAGCAATATGAAAACAAACCCAGCTTAATTAGCCTTGAGGTTTGTAGGCAGCCAGGCATGCCCACTATCCAGAGAATTCCCCTTCACTGATCTGAGCATATCACTTCCAAATTGCTCTGACACCAAGTCACAGTTTCAATGTTCCTATGTGATACCAAATCTCTTCCTACTAATTGAATGTGTGAAAGTACATAAGCTAGCATGCTGAGCTTTGAAATTTATTTAGGAATGCCTAAGGCTGGGTTGTTCTGGGATTATGAATTATTCTCCTGGGTGCAGTATTATGAGAAATCTCTAGAGTTTAGGGAAGTGGAATGGAGTACATCAGGAGCATCACTGCAAACAAAGTTTCCATCAGAATGAGGAGCACTGGTGAGTGATGGAAGTGGCTGTAGGAGGGTACCACTGAAAAGGCCATGTCCTTACAGCACATGTCTTCTGCTCAGCTGTTGCACACTGATCCACTGCTGTATTAAACTGCAATTGATACAATTAATTCTTTGCATTTCCTGTGCAACATTGTTGCTAGAGATCTTTATAAATTTTTGCAAGTAAAAAATGTGCATGGGATTGTTACTGTCCACTACAGTCACCTGTCCTTTTGGTGAATCGGATGGATTTCTTCTTACACTGAATTGCTTGCAGTGATGGGTGACAGAGAACAAGAAGAATTAAAGAAAAAGGCTGAAAAAGATTTCTTTTTCTGCTGCTCAGGAAACCATAATGCATGTATCCACTGGCTTGTCTGAGGACTTTGAAAGACTCGATGCTGGTAATGTTATATGTATTACAGTTACTTCACACCTCTTTGTCTTTCCCACGTCCAGGAATGGAGAATTCATCTCCCAGTGAGGAGAAGACAGACAGCATTCCTGACTCCTACAGCGCATTTCCCAGGCTGCCCCACTTCCCTCAGCAGTGGGTGGCTTCCTGATGGGACAGTGTGGGACATTTGTGGTTACTTGTGTTGCACATGTTTGACAAATATGCTCCACTGTCTCTCTCTCCTCCTTGTGTTTTCTTTTAAGGATGTCTTGTGTTGTATCTTCTCATTCAGGTTTGACCTTCAATCACTGATGTATTTGACTGGGGGCTTTCACTGATTTCACAGGAGATTTAGAAAAGTGCTCTAGAGTGATTGAGTGCAAGAGCTTCCCCTTAGGTTGCTAACACTTTGAGTGACAGACCCCTCAGCCCTTCTTACTGAGCTTTTGTCTGCCTTCCCTAGTGGGTGGGAAATCCCACCCAGCTCTCTCAGGGTTTTGTCTTTTGTCTGCCCTACAATTTATATTCCTTTTTCATCTTCTGAGGAAATGCATGTCACATTTTCTGAGGTCTGGTTCTCACCCACTTCAGGCAGTGCTAAAAGCAAACAGCTTGTTGCTACCCTTCACCCTGTTACTTCTGTGATGAACCAGGGCACTTTCTGCATGCAAGGAGCTACAGATGGAGCAGTGGAGCACAGCACCCTCTGCTCACCAGAGAAGACAAATGAATGGTCTTTCTTTGCCCACCACTATGTCATTCATAGTCAATGTGCTCCTTCCAGAATTCCCTGTTTTCTGAAAACAGGCTGAAGCAAATGAGAGAGCATTCTGGAGGGTAAGGAAACAGCTTAGAGCATACATTTTCCTGGTGTTAATACCCTTTGGCCCTCCTAGAAGTGAATTTTATCTTTAAGGTCACAGCTCAATTCTGATCACAAGAAGTAGCCAGTGTCCCTTCTGATAGCTTGATAGAAGTGGTCCCCAGTAAATAGTAACTTTTGCACATTTTCAATAAGTTTTTGTTCTATCTATGTTCACTTTTCAGCAGGGATCAGTCTGTTAAAGCAATTCCTATTACCAAAGCTGTTTTGTCAGAAACCTGCTGTGTCTTTGTGTTGCTGACATATATCAAAGTTTGTGAAAGGCTTTAGAGATTATGAGCATCCAGAGGGAAGACTGCTGTGGAGATGGAGCAGTGCTCTAGGAATGTAAGGGGGCAAGGAATCTTCATTCTGTGTGATGCTAAGGTGCATAGGGCCAAATATAAAAAGCTGGAATTGAAGCCATTGTGAGTTCTCATGAACACTGCAGACAGACAGGGAAATTATTCCTTTAAGCATAAAGGTGTAGAAATCGTGATTCTATTGGGAGGATCTGATGGCAGAGAGAAGGAGCATTTTTAACCCTGGGCTGGAATTCCTATGTCATGTGATTGTATTAATTGTGTGAGACTTTCCCTTGTCTCCATCACCTGTGTAGGATCAGGTGAATCAACCACTTTGCAAAAGAAGCAAGGATTCATAAGAGAAACATGAACAAATAGGTGCTGGAAAAAGTTGTTGGTAGTGTGAGCATGTGATGTTATAGCAGAGGAGAATATCGTAATATGATTCATCCTGTTCTTCATGTTCCTGGTGTTGCTTCCATCAAACCATATAAACATATAAAAAGTCTGTCATTGCTGTCAGTGGGGTTTGGCCAGCCTTGTTACAGGTGTTTAGGACTACATGGGCACAAAGCTTTTAGATTTGAGCAAATATGTCTGTTTCGGCCATGTTAGCATCTCAGCTGTGCTATCTGTCCCTTATGGCACAAGTTCATACTTGCTGCCTTCCAGATTCCATGGCAAAAGAATTAATTCTTTTTAAATGAAAACCATATCATAAAGGGCTGGATCTGTCATGCAGCTGAATAAACCACAGCTTTCCACCCTCTTATTCACTATAGGCATTCGTGTGTTCTCACTTGCTGTTGTTGATTTCTTGGCTGCTTTACGAGTAGATAACTATATAAAGGATCTGGTAACTTCATTATTGGAGAGTGATATAAGCTTGGTTATGAAAACGAGAGTCCAGTAGTCATGGCTCCCTTTAAATGTTGTCACTTCTCATAAAAAAAGCCCCACACCAACAGCTCAGCAGCCATCCTATTCTAGAAAACATTATGTACACTATGACCATCTTTGATTACTTTCATGAGCCAGCAGTGTGCACTCGCAGCCAAGAAGGCCAACCAAATCCTGGGTTGCATCAAGAGGAGTGTGACCAGCAGGTCCAGAGAGGTGATTTTACCCCTCTACTCAGCACTGGTGAGACCACACCTGGAGTTACTGTGTCCAGTTCTGGAGCCCTCAACACAGGAAGGATATTGAGCTGTTGGAGAGGATCCAGAGAAGGGCCACAAAGATGATCAAAGGGTTGGAACAACTGCCCTATGAGGACAGGCTGAAGGAGTTGGGGTTGTTCAGCCTGGAGAAGAGAAGGCTCAGAGGGGACCTCAGAGTAACTTCTCAGTACCTGAGGGGGTCCTACAGAAAGGCAGGGGAAGGAATTTTTAACATAATATCGGATGGGAGGACTAGAAACAATGGATATAAATTGGAGGGGGATAGATTTAGACTAAACATAAGAAAGAAATTCTTTACAGTGAGGGTGGTGAAATACTGGAACAGGTTGCCCAGGGAGGTTGTGGATGCCCCATCTCTGGAGGTGTTCAAGACCAGGCTGGACAAGGCACTGGGCAGCCTGGTCTAGTGGGAGGTGTCCCTGCCTATGGCAGGGGGGTTGGAACTCGATGATCTTTGAGGTCCCTTCCAACCCAAACTATTCTATGATTCTATGTTCTAAGGAGTGTCATCTCCTTCTCTTCATCAAGACTTCCCAAAGTACCTCTTAAGAGCTTCTGAAATAGCTGAGTTATATTTATGCAACTGTGTTTGCGTGTTTGAAAAGCCCAAGGTGAAAAAGCCTGTTTTGCATTAAATCCACAGTCTTAGTGACTGTTGTTTTTGTAAGAAGGTTACGCAAGCTGTTTCGTTGCCTCCTCCCCAGCTCAGCTTGCCTCACCTCAGCGTGTTTCCCCAGCATTTGTTAGTTTGCCCTTCATCCAAGTCTCCCTTGGACTCCCTCCTGACCCCTCTGGCTCTCTCTGCCTCTCTTTGATTGCTTTGCAGATGCAGTCTTTCCTAGGTCACCCTCTTAAACTTACTGTCCTCATTTTGCACTGCAGTTCCTATTTTAATTTCAGGTCTAATGAGCAACCCCATTTCACTTCTGACTCTTTTGTGTCTTTACATCTCATCTTAGGAGGTTGCAAACCTCAGAACTTGCAAGATATTGGCATTTTTTATTGAGAAGTGAAACATGTTGAACCAGTTCAGAAGTAGGCATCTTTCCAGTGATGCAGCTTCGATTTCAAACGTTAATAAAAATTCCTAACATTGAACTGGATTTGGGACTGGCCGGCTCACAGCCTTCATTATGTGCTGCACTGTCTCCCACTACTAAGTTACTGGTTCAAATCCAGCCCAAGTCAGTAGCTGCTGAGAACTGTTGACGTACGTTTTCTGCTTAGTGACCTACATTGATTTGGCTTTAATGGCTGTGTTTAATGTTCTCAGCTGTCAGCCACACACCCTCTATAACCTCCTTCCATACCAGCATCTTTCTTTGTGGTTGAGGTTGGATGGACTATAGAGACGGGACTCCCTTCTCAACCATTCATGGAGACCCAATAGGAAGTGGGAAAGGGGAGGAATTTTGTCCTTCAGTTAGGTCCTCCATATAGATAAATTGATTATATTTGTGTCCATAGTG
This sequence comes from Turnix velox, assembly GCA_013400935.1. Lineage (NCBI taxonomy): Eukaryota > Metazoa > Chordata > Aves > Charadriiformes > Turnicidae > Turnix > Turnix velox. Next base: position 15,328 of record VZTY01005081.1, on the reverse strand, counting down.
TGTCTAAGCTGCAACTTCCATGGAATACTGTCATCCTGCCCACTCTGAAATGCCAGAGTGGATAATAAAAGTTTTTCTCTCCTTTCCCTCTCACCCTATGCAAGGATGTTGTCCAGTCAGCCCTCCCTTTGCATTTATATTTCTCTGGGGTTTAGAAAGAAATCTTGTGCTTAATTCTGACCCTCCAGTTAATGCCAGATTACCTCTGGGTGAGTTGTGGCAAGCTGGGTCAAAGGGAATGACCTGTATGATCTTTTGAGAAGATCAATAGTGACCTACCTTGCTGTGACCTGCAGCTCCTGGTACTGCATGTAGCTCTCAACAGTTCAGTGCTGCCTTGCAGAAACAGAGGCTTTGAGAAAACATCTGCAGGGTGAGAGCCTCCTGTTCTAAAGGTAGAGAACATAATACTTCCCAGCAAAAAAAAGATCAGTCAAGAATGTAAATACTCTGGTGACCTCACTGAGCTTCACGCTTGGAGTGAGAGATGAGGTCACTGCCTTCTCTTGACCTTTTCTGTATGTGGGACATTGCTGTAGCAGACCCTTTGCTCAATGCTTTGAGTCCATATTGGCCTGCAGTGCAAATGGTCCCTTTTTAATGTCTTATTGAGCTTACACATTGCAGTTGTTTTTGAGTTGGTTCTTCAGGAAAAGAAAGATTCTCCACTAGATTTCTCTGTCTGTAGAAGTGAGAGACAAACCACTGTCATCACTTTCTTCTCTGTAACTGGAAATGATGACTTTGGGGTATATTGTGAATGGTGTGGAGAGCAATTGCTTGTGTGCTGTGCATGTGTTTAATAAGCAACAAGGTTGACAGCCAGGTTTGCTTGAGTAGCCTTGCTGGTCCTAAGTGTCACTTGATTCTAAAGGGACATGATGTTTGACTTGCCTGCAGTCATTTGCAGATAAATGGAATGATTTGGCTTTCAGAAGGAGACTACTGAGAAGCTCTTCCTAACAGCCAGCTGAAGTGCTTATTTGAAACATAGGGTCTGTAGAAGCCCACAGTGTTTCCACTTCTGGGTGGGGTTTTTTCATGCTTGCTTTCTTCATATTTTTTTCTTTTACTTGCCATCCTTTTCCAGTTGATAATATTTTTTTATCATACTTGCCTCTTACCCCTACTTCATCATCTCTCCTCACCAGAGGGGAAGTAGATGATAACAGTACTGGGGATTTCTCAAGTTGTCTGTTACCAGCCACAGTTAAAGCTGTTGAAAGAATTTAGAACATCTCCTAAATCAGTTTCCTCCAACCCCTGGCGTTATCCTTAAACTCAGTTTTGGATCTTTGAATAGGAAACCTATTGAGAGTCATCGGGGTTCTGATGAAGATTTGTGTACATGACCTTAAGAACTTGGAGGTGCAACACACAGTGTGTTGAAGGCAGTAGGAGGCTTTCCACAGGCTTTGGTGCTCTTTGGCTCAGGCTTTGAAAGAATAACAGGAAACCTTGGAAAATGCACCGAGGGTAAACAGAGCGGTTTAGTTACATTAACTGTCTAGAGAGAAGCTCTGCTAATGACTGAAACAAACAAAGCAAGTGCATTTATTTAGTATCGCTGTGAGAAAACAAACAGCTGCTAATTATATTTAGCTAAAAAGGGTTACACAAGAAATTGGCTGTCTCAGGCCTGGAGTGTAATTCTGGCATCCTGACCCAGTTCTAATTGCTGTATAGACTCTGACGGAGAGTAGTGTCCTGGAAAGGAGCATAGGCTTCAGAGAGGCCAGGGCACTGAGAGACTGCAGACTGGCTTTTATTCAGAGCAATCTTTAAAGCCTTGCTCTACAAAAAAACAGCATCAAAGAGATCTGTTATTGCTGCCCCCCTGTGATCCCTGATAAAACTTGCCTTGCTGCAATTATGTTAATGGCCAGAACTCAAACTGGTCAGCCAGCTTGTTTCTGGACTCACATATGATGAGCAGCAATAAATATGCTACAGGGCTCCTTTGGTGATGCCTTAGTGTCTTCTACTGTCAACTAATGCATTATTTATATTAGAAAAGAAGCTTGAGTGTGAAACCAGAGTCCTGTTGTGCTTACTCTGAATAAAAGGAGTTGAAGGGCTGACAGTCTAAGTTGTTCTTGTTTGCCTTTGTGGAATCTCATTGTCTTCAGGAGGAGAATGTGATGAACTGAAGGCTGAAACCTGCTTAGAATGGAGTTAGTGACTGTGGTGGTAACAGCACAAAGTGAAATCAAGTCCTGTTAATCTGTAATGGCTCTACTGGCTTTCAAGGTGTAAAAGATAACATGCAGCATGTGTTTGCTGCTCCTGATAAAATGGATAGTGGTGACTCTGTGAGTGCTGAAGACAGTGGGTTTGCAGGTTAATGTGGTGCTGTTTTGACATCCCTGCTTTTAATCCAAGAGCTGTTCTTATCAGCTCTCTTTTCAAGATCTGTTCATGTAAGAATAGAACTCCTTCCTATGGCAGAATATTTCAAGAGACTGATTATCTGCTTCTAATTCCATGTGAAGTTCTGAATAGCAGGTGAGATTAGATGATCACAAAGAAAACGCAAAGTAGTGAATCAGCGCTTGCGTTGCTGTTTAGTACAAACACATAATGCTCTGTTAAAAGGAAGGGGACTATTCATTAGTGAAAAGAATCAGCGTGGCATTACATTTACTATGTGTTTAGGAAAAACTGATCCCTTTGATGTAGCTGCAGACCCTTGAACTTCAGAAAAGAATGTGTTAGCATGCTTGGGTATGCCTTAGTCCTGCAGGTCATTTAATCCTTTCCTCAAGTGAGTCATTGTAAGGTAAAGTAGATGCTGGGAAAAGTACTGTACTGCCAATTAAAACAGGCTCCAAAGGTGTTGCTGCTTTCATTCTACCAGAAACTTGCCACAGAGAGGCCAGTAGAAGTTGCCTACCTTGAGGCCAAGATCCCAGGCTAATATAAACTGTCACAGTTCTTTTGACTTTATACCAATAAAGCAAAGGCTCAATTCCTTGATGCTTATGACTTATGAAAGTATTTCTGTTAAGAAATCAGGAATGGTTCAGAAAGGTGTCGTTTTCCACACATGTGAAAACTGAATGAATTTCAGAAGAAACCTGTAAATAACTCTGAGATATGAGTTCTGACTCAGTTTTTATAAAGAATGCATTCTGTCTGCTTAAAATACCCCTGTAAAATCCAAGCTGAATAATGAATGCTGGCCTCAGCATTTCTCCTAGGCGGACATCTTTCATAAGGTCAGGTTTAAAATAAAGTTAAGAACAGGAATGTACTAATTGGTAACCATTGCCTTTAGTGTTTGCCAACAGCAAAAAAGCCTCTCACTTTCAAGAAATTTAACAATGAACAAATGAAGTTAATCAGAAAGCTAAGGCATTTCTTAATTGAGTACTCTAGTCTCTGGTAGAAGAGGTAAAATCAGGGAGCCTAAACCACTTGTAAAGTGTGAGGAAGGTGGTTTGTTTTCACCCTTTTCAAGTGGAACAGCTGAGGTGCCAAGCAGGAAGCTGCCAGAATGGGGGATCTTCCAAGTCCTATCCCACAAATGCCCTAATGGAGTAGAAACCTGAAGGACTCTGAGGAGTGTGACAGTCACAGGGCTCACATGTCTAAAGAAACCAGGGAGAACTGCCTTATTTCTACTAGAGAAATTGACAGGATGGCTGTATGTCTACACTTCTACACTGGCATTTTTGGACAGACTTTCCTCAAGAAGATTTCCAGTAAGCTTACATACCTTGGCTTCATGACACTTAGCCCTTCCTTCCCTGAGTTTTAGGAATATGAACTTTAGATGGGCTTGTTTGCATTGGAGGAATAGTGCTGGAATTTTCTTCCTAGCATGTGAAGAGTTTTCTCTATGTGTAGAAACAACATGGGTAAAATATTTGGAGTGAAATCCAGGCTCCATTGAAGTCAGTGGCAAAACTCCCATTCACTTCACTGAAGTAGGAATTTCACTCTTTACTGTTTTGAAGTTGGAGTTACTAATAGACTGTTAAATTATTCCTGCATGCATCAAACAAAATGTGGCTGATTTTTATGTTTCTGCTGTGTTTGAAACCCACAAAAGTTTAAAAACAAGAATAACTAGGACCTTCTGAGCCTAAAAATTATGTTAAATGTAGTTTTGCTAGAAATAATAATGTCCCTGGAGATAAACCTAAAATAATAGACTCGACCATATAATCTTCACTTTAAGCTAAAAATAGCACAGATGGTGGTTTAATCTAAGCCATAATTATCAAAGGGCTGAAGCTGGTTTTGGTTCATTGCAACTAGGAATGGATGTTGTGTTTAGGCTTTGAACAGTCAAGTCCCAAAACTGGAGAGAAGCAAAGCCAAGAGCACAGTAAGAAGGCAAACAGGAGCCTCTGCTTTGTAGAGTAGTAGCATGGATTTAAGGAGTGCCATAGCAGGTTTGAAAGGACTGCTCCTGCCTCGCTCAGCCCAGCCAGCTGGACACCTACTGAGTTCCTATTAATGCATGTTTTCAACCCCAAACTGCTGACTGTTACTTTGCTAGAAAGTGACAGTGGCCATATATGATGGACTAGTTGGTGTCTTGAGGTCCCTTCCCATCTCTGACATCTTTTCCCTGACAGCTATTTGCCATTTCACTTTGGAATCAAAGGAAGAATGTTAGTCTCTCAAAATATTTTATTCCATATGATTAAAAAAATGGGGTTTAGGATAATTTCAAACTAAACTGGAAAATCCTTAACTCACTTTTGCTTCCAGGCTGCATGGGTTGATGGGATGAATGTAGGACTACCACTCAGGACTTCTCATGTTTCATTGGAAGAATCATAGTATCATAGAATCACAGAATAGTTCAGGTTGGAAGGGACCTTAAAGATCATCGAGTTCCAACCCCCCTGCCCATAGGCAGGNCCCATCACCTATCTTATTAAAAAGTCCTTCCCCTGCCTTTCTGTAGGACCCCTTCAGGTATTGAGAAGTTACTATAAGGTCCCCCTTGAGCCTTCTGTTCTCCAGGCTGAACAACCCCAACTCCTTCAGCCTGTCAGGTGAACTTGGTGACATCAGTTATCCCATCGTTGCCCCCAGGAAGACTCTTCACAAAGGCTTGACCTGTGGTGGAAGAGTCTCATCTTCCCGTGGTGGCAGTAGAGACTTACTCTAAGAGTGATTTCTTGTAGCAGTCCAAGAGTGGAGTTTCCACTCATAGAAGATGAGTGTGAAGTTTGGTGGAGGTTAAAGTAATACTTTTCTGTTTCTGAATACATTTTGGAATCCTCACTGAATGTGTTTGAATTCCTCCATGGATGTTTATACTACACAGCCTGCTGTTTGTTTTGATGGTTTGTTTTGCAGGGTAGGTCACATTCTCTTCTTACTGACCATGGGGCAGTCTTGGTGGTTGTTTGGACAGTGCTTGCAGAAATGGAAGCTTCATTCTGCCTTGAGTTCCTATCTGAGCACTGCTATTACAGCGTTAGAGGCTAATTTAGGCTGGAAAAAGTCACTAAAGATCATAAACATCTGGTCCAACCCACCATTCAATGAAGGATCAGCTTCAAAGTTACGTGAGACAGAGATTGTACAATACCACAAATTGAGAGTTATTTTTTTTCCTGACAGTAGAGATATTCCAAATTTATACTAAACAACAACAACATTGGCCCATCTCTGGTATTAATTTATTAACCATTCCCTCTGCATGATTATAGGGAGCATAGCCACTAGATTTGGGAAAGCAATCCAAAATTTTCAATGAATACCAGCTTTGATGTTCTAGCAGATACCCTTCAGCTGTACTACATCAAGTCTCCAGGTTCACATTTCAGCTGTATTTCCTGCAAGGTAAGTCCATGGAAAGCACATTTCAAAGTTTCAAACACACAAATACTAAAACCTTTGTGAAGTTAAGGCCACGGATAAATTAAATTATAGTATATTTGTGAAGCAGGTGCCTAACATCCAACTATAGGAGGATGGTTATTTCAGCTTGTCAGTTGTGAAGACTGTCACTACAAAGTCCAGTGTGAAATAAAAACCAGACTTATAACTTGATGGATTTTTTGGTCTTGTTTTGTTTTAATTGAACAGCATGGGAATGAGCCATGATGATGACCATCAGCCCTGCGCAGGGAGGTCTCATATTATGTCTGGAGAATGGGTGAAGGGCAGGAACCCGAGTGACCTTTCGTGGTCTTCATGCAGCCGCGATGACCTTGAGAACTTCTTAAAGTAAGGATTATGCTGTTTTATCAAAAGTCTTATCAGGCACGAATCTAATGCTGTTACTTGAAAATCTAAAGAATTTTCCCAGGGAAAAAAAAAAGCATGTATGTGTCATTAGGGTGTGCAAATTGGAATTTGTCTTCGTTACAGTGGTTCTTTTGAAACTGGTTGGCAGAGAGGTAGCAGAATTACATGTATTGTTAATCTACTGATTACGTCTTAAAAAATATCCCATCCCACCTTCATTTTACAAAAAATGTCCTGTTTGCTATCTGTGTTTAGGTGGCCTGAAAACTTTACTTTGCTTTTACTTTGCTCAGGTGACCCAAGTTAGAAGACTTTCTAGCTGTCACTTTAAGGCTCATGGAGCTTTGGACAAGTTGTCTTGAGGACAGAATTGAGTCTTCATGTGATTTCTAAGAATAGTTTAGACAAACATTTAAGTCATAATGAGCTGAATACAGCCAATCTTGCCTTAAGGCAGGGCTAAGTTCCCAAGGACCTTTATATCTGTAGTTTTCAATTATTTAGAAAGCTATATATGGAAAAGTCACCACTGTTTCACATGGTGGCATCAGATTCTCTGTTAAAAGGAGGACAACAGCTTCTCTACAGCAGTGATCTAACACTCTGGTTCAAAGGTGCTTTCCCTTCAAGGCATATTTAATTCTCACACTGCACAGGTCCAAGGTCAGCACCTGTTTGCTGGTAACAGACCCCCGAAGCCAGTACGCCGTGCGGCTCCCTCACAAGCTGCCTGGGATGCACTACAGCGCTGATGAACAGTGCCAGATACTTTTTGGGACCAATGCTACATTCTGTAAGAATATGGAGGTAAGAGCTCACGGTGTGTACCTGGAAAGAAGTGGAAATAAAGCTGTTGAGTAGTGGGGAAGGTGTCTGTACAGAACTCAGAGCTCTTTAATAACACTTCCAACACGTTCAGTACTAATACAGACTCAGTAGTCGAACTCCCATTGGCTTTCATGTCAACAGCACATTCTCACACAGTCCTCCTCCTTTCCCTGCACTGATTTGATTTTCCTCCTAGGGCAGAAAAACTTTTGTTTGTGCTGGGTCTTCATTTAAACACAGTTCCCTTTTGACACTCTTCTGTGTCAGAAGAGATTATGTTGGTGGCAGTTCAGCTGAGGTCAAAGTCTCTTCTCAAGAGTGCTCTTGCCTAGTTCCACAAAGTCAGCTTAGCTGACTGGAGCTTTCAGTAGACCTCCCCTTCTGACCACTGCAGTGTTCTTTAGGAGCTGACTTGAACTCTGTGCCAAAGAAACATGAATGACTGTTGTCAGATAGAGCTATTTAGAATTTTTTGCAGAATTAGGCCACTTTCTGTGTGATTCTTAAGCAACATGGTATTGAGTCAGGATTTAGGTGCAACAGGTCTCATGGTTGAATGGCAAAATGCAGACTCTGATTTTTGGTGGCTCTAGAATTAGACCATATTTGGGATGAAGCTGTCTAATCTGTCTTCTGGAATGTAGACAGCTAAACTTCATCTGTTATTTAGATGTCTTCATTCTGACCAGAGCATCTCTAAATCCCACTGTTGGTGAAATACTTCTTTCCAGTGTGGCATCAGAGATGTTCAGAAGAAAGTTATGAAGTGCTGTATCCTGTCACCAGCTGGCAGCATTCTATCCTATATAGACATGAAGCAAGCAGGTTTCTTGCTGTCATTAATTAGCCATTTTCATTTTATAGATGTCTCTTATTCCCATTTGGAACAGTCTTGGGATCTGAAATCATTGAAAACAAAGAAAATAACTCTCAGTGATAATTGAGGTTTCTAAGTGCCAAATGACTGAAACTGTTGAACTCAGGCAAGTCCTGGGAACATGGTCTTAATTTCACATTTGCTATTTTATTTATTTTGGATTTGGGAGTTAGCTAATATAAAACAATAAGAAAAGAATCTGGGTAGGTTGTATTTTCCAGCTCCGTCAAGAAAGTGCAGACCACCAGGACTACTGAACTGGAAGCAAAGTGTTAGAATATAGGTCTGTAGATAAAACCTTAGATTTTACCAGGATGATTCAAGTTCTTCCACTTGTGTGGGTGTCACCCAGCTTCACTGGTGTTGGAAGAGATATTTGCTATTTCCCCTGTTTCAATAAAAAGCATTCTGTTTCTGGATAGCCCAGTCTCTAATGAGAATGTCAGCCTATTTTACTGGTAGGTGGTCAGTGTTTCTCATGCAGTAGTTGAATGTCCAGTCTGGAATTGCTTCAGGAACAAATTGCTTGCCAGAATACCAAGCCAAGGAGCACTGTTCTTCTCTGGATGATACAGACAGCAGGTGTTTGTCTCCCAAGATTTTTTACCAGTCCTATTTGACGTCTTTACAACGCACTGAAAATTGCTCTTTCCTTTTATTGCTCCTTCAGTGTGTCCCAAGGAAAAGCCTATTTTGTAACAACTTTAGTTCTTTCAAATAAAAAGCCTTGTAGGACTTCAGCAGATTAAAAGCAGCTTCCAATAATTTATTTAGAACTATTTTTCAGTTAGAGGTATCCATTGAGAGTTAGTGTTCACACTATGAAGCTTTGAATCAATTATATCACATGCTATTAATTTAAGTAAATATTTGCATCCTGCCTTGCTGCTCCAAATTGATGCTTGAGGGCTATAGAAAGAAATTCTTTCAAGGATATCATCAGCTTTAATTTTTAAACCCTCAAAGATTTTGTTCTTTTCACCTCTGTGTTTCTCAGGCTTCATCTGCAGAATACTTGTATCGTAAGTCTCAAAGCTGTCTACAAAAATATGAACCAAAAAAAAATTGGCACTAGTCATTGGCATTAGCTGTAGAAATTATTGGCAAATACAGCCGTCTCCTCTTTTAGCCAATGGTAATGTGGTATTTTTAATTCAATAAAGTATTAAAAAAATCCAAATGTAAAAGTAATAAACATTTGACAGTAAATATTTGTTACAAAAAGGAAATAAACTTCAGGAAATGAGCCTGCTCAATCTTTTTATGGTTACGTATGTCTACTGTCTACTTGCTTTTTGTAGAAAAGAGTTACATTATGCCATTGCATTGGAGACAGCTGAGCTACACAGTTATATCAGGCAAAGAAGAGGACCTGTATTTAAACATGCCCCATAATCTGATTGTGGAGTGAATTTCAGAGATTAGATGGATCCAAAATTTGGACATTCTTGAGGAAACACAGGACCTTTCTGTGCAGTAAGCTTTTTCCCTTAAAGGCATCAAGGCTCAAATTTTTAAAGGAATCTAATCTCCTTTGCCTTCACAGAGGGTCAGGTGCATAAATGCTTGGCAGGCTTTGAACTTTAGACACTGCTCTAATTAGGTGGTTAATCCATGGATATTCCAGATTGAATCCCCAAAATTATTCCTTTTAATGATAACTCAGATGCTCTAGTGCAGAATAGTAGCCTTCAGAATAAGTTTGCCACACTGAAGCTGTTCTGCCTCAAATTTGCAGGACAAAAATGAAAACTTATATAAGAGTTAGGCTCAGCTTTACATAGACAGTGATCTTTATTTTGAGGGAGATAATTTGCTTTCAGCAGAAATTAAATAGCTGATGGTGTCTTGCTCAGCTCTGAGCAAAATCATGATCTGAGTTGTGGAAAAAACAATTCTACCCCAAACACAGGGATCTTTGGGATTCTGGCTGTGGAGTGTTGCCATGAGTCCAGGGCTAATCACTGGAAATGAAACCTGTTTGACCTCTGTTCAGATCCCCACTACTCTAGGAATAATCAAGTCTTGTGAATTCATTTGACCTCTACATAAAAAGAAGCAAAAAAATCCATCATCTTGAGCGACAGAGGATTGTGCAGAGGGTTGACTTTCACTCTTTGCTGTCCCCTCCATTTAGCCATGCTGTCAGTGAGAGTAGAAGAACAGATGACTTATGCTAACCTCTCACAGAGCAGAGATGCTGTTTCTCCCCCAGAACTGTGTAAAAACACGTTGTTCATAGGCTCACATGAGAACAGGCTGTGTGTTTAACCAGAACACTGGGTTTATTTTTCAGGCTGGCATGCCTGCTAACCCAGGCTTTTGCTCCGAAATTATATTTATGGAAAAAAATGTGATTTCTATCTCTTGTATCCAGTGTTTGGCTTTTTGTTTTATATGCCTTCTGGCTTATTTATTATTAACACATTTTTGCGGGTTTTTACATAACCATTATCTTTCAGTATTGTTTTGAGTCAAAACCAAGCTTAGGCTAAAATAGCATGTGGAAGGAGATTAGCATTGCTACAAAGAGGGTTTTTTCTGAACAAGGGACATTGTCAACTCAGATGTAACTGGGAATGTGAATTTTGACGTGACACTTTTTAGAAAAACTAAAAATTTGCTCTGCTGTTTATTTTTAAATTCAAGTTGTTTTTTAACAGTTGTATTTCTCTCCCATTATCTAAGAGCCACAAAGCAAGAGGGTGAAGTTGATTGTAAGCCAGAGGAGAGACTGACTGTAGTTTTGGACTAAAATAAAAAAGGAGAGGAATCAGAAAACAAAAAATAAAATTGATTTTCCATACTCTTCCATTTTCATATCTGATGGTGGTGAATATTATTCAGCGATGGTGGTCTCCTTGGAGAGGGACTGGCAGAGTGGACTCTTGTACTCTGTGCATGGGAATCAATGGGCCTCTGTCTGTTCTTCCTTTGTGGAGTTATTTGCAAGATCCAGACGATGACAGCAAGCCTTATTATTTTGTAATGTATAGAATATTTACAAGAACATGATCATTAGGGCAGGAGCTGAATTATCCTGAAAATAATAAGTTGCATTGTAATTTTTCTGGACAGCCTGGGATTCTGTCTATATAATTTTCCATTACACGCTCTAGCTGCTGTGTTAATATAATAATTATTATATTAAATCTGGGAAAGGATGGGTTTTCATGACTCTTACAGGACAGAAACCTGGCAATTCTAAAACAAAACGAGAAGATTTTCTTCTTTTTAAAGCGAAGGTAATAGTTTACTTGATTGCCGTGCTACATGGTTTTCCTAATGTAGGTTGTTAAAATTCAAACTATTTTCATGTTGCCTGTTTCATATGAAACTAAAGTGTCCTATTTCACTGCCTCTGTATGTTGCAGAAAGAGATTTTTATTTTGAGTGGAAATACTTTTTGTTGAGGAGAGTGAAAGAAGGAGAGAGAAGCAGAGTTCCTGCCTGGGCAGCACAGCCCAGTTTACAATTATTGGAATGCTTCAGAAATTTTTGTACGTGTTTCAGTTTGGAAAATGGTCAAAACACATTCTGGTGCAGTGGTTTGAAGAAAAATAAAAAGAGAGAGGGGAACCAAAATAAAATTATAAAAATACAAGGTGGAAATTTAAGAATATAAAAATAATAAACTCTTAAAAATAATACAGAGGGCTTCTCAAGAATCAGGGGATTGAACTTGGAAATCCTGCGTTTCTTATTGAGATGCAGGGGGAGGGAGAAAGAATTAGTGTAGCCTTGTGATGTGGCATCTACAGCTGAAGTTTGAACTTAACAAAATTAGCCAAAATGCAATTGAGTATCAGCCTGAAAACAGTGTATAACAAGCTTGAAGGGCATTAAGATCTCTCCTCTTTGCCTTCTGGGAACTTCTCATTTGCAAAACACTTCCAAAAGAAAACTCCCATAATCTTCACAACCAGGTCTGAGCAGAGTGTGTAGCTATCTACATTTGCTTTCCTGCCCCTTCCTTCTCTTTTGCCATGGCCAAGAAATGCAATCTGTCATTTGATTCATTCAATTTCCTTTTTTTTTGTTCTTTTAATGGACAACACGGTTGTAGTTAGAACATATTTTCTTATTCTACAATCAGGTGTTAAGACAGTTGCTGAGTGAACATCGCTGTCACTGAGGATCAGATGAGGTGGCTGTTGCAAAATGCAAAGGTCAACATTTCAGGCTCTAACCTGAAAACACATTATTAGGTGGAAGTGATTAGGTTCAATCATGGCCTAAATTTTCAAATGAAATAATGGTTTGAATTTGTCCTCTTTTTAGCATCTGATTATGAGTCTCAGAAGCTGCAAGGTTTTCCAGAAACCCTGAGCTTCTACCAGCTTTGAAAGGTAGCCAGTTAGGTATCTCAAACCACTCTGGGCTTCTCAAAATGCTGGTTTCTTGCATCTTCCTTGGACTGGAATGATTTCCAGATACTGTATTGCATGTTTCTGGTATAAAAGTAATTTATTCTGGTTTAACTTCCTCACAGGAAAGGGTGAAGAGCTTACAGTAAGCAAAACCCTTCTCTACATGGTAATCTTTATGTTTTTCTGTCTCTTACAGTGTATCCTGCAGAGCCATTTATAGAGCCCTAGGAGCAGTTTTACTCTGAGAGGTGATGGCACACTTGGCAGGAGATCCCTGCAGCATCCTCTCTAGGGAGGTCAGGGCTCCTCTTCCTGTCTGTAGCTATGTTTTGGGCAGCTCTTGAATGGCCTGGTTTTCCTTTTGCTGACATTGTCAAAACATGAGACTGGATTTTTCTAATCCTTTGGCTTTCCTCTGCTGTTAGAAGGGCTGTTTGACTGAAGATTATAACCAGTTAATTTCTTTCAGACCTTAGACATCCAAGTCTGTCTGTGGTGAGCCATGTGTCACGGTAAGTTAGTGTTCTGGAAGCTGACAGAGATTTTGTCTTTCCCTTCGAAAGACAAAGGGAAACATTCTTATGTTTTAACTGTAGATCCCCAAAGCTCTTGGTAACATTCCATATATACATAAGGGTACATTTCCTGTGGGATCCATCTGTTGATAGTTGGAGCAATGCAAATCACGCCATCTTGCTCAGAGAACCAAACCCAGTGTGACAAACTTCATGTTTTCTGGGCTCACTTTGTTTTGTTTTCTCCAACATGGAACATTAACAAATGTCGGAAATGCCTAGGTTGAATTTTTGTGCTGTTCTACAAGGAAAAGAAGCACCGGAAAGCCATTAACTCTCAAGGACTATTTCCTTAAGAGTTCTTTAACTGTCAAGGGCCATTTCCTCACAAGAGTTAAAACAATTTTGTTGACTGATGTTGGTGACTTCCCACTCAGTCAAGTTTTGATGAAGGGGTCATTTATTGAGTTAATAAAGTAACATGAAAGAGAACGAACTCTGAATTTTTTTGTTGGCTCCAAGAAGGCAGATCATTGGTCTAACCAAAAAGCATAATCTATGTGTATGTTCTTGTATCTTCTCAAGAAATTAGTAATTACCAGGTAGTGAAAACAGGGGAATATTTTTTTAAAACCTTTTCTTCTCAATTGTTTTTTATCATACAATCTGTAGTACTTTTTATACAACAGTAAATAGATTCATTCTCTGTTGCCATTCATGAAAAAAAATTACTTGTTATAAATTTGTGGGATTCGTGGTCCCTTTTGTTAAAATAAGAAGTTAGTGGATATAGATGTTGCCTGGATATTCTAGAATATCCTTGTGTTTCTTTTTCAAGCCTTCCCTTGCCTTCATAGTTGTCTTGTCTGAGGCAGCACATGAATTCTTCTCAAAAGTGCCTTCCAATTCAGATTTTCAGCAAATCTCATCTAATTTTCAACAGCGAGAAGCTCTATCTAATAGCAGTGGCAAACAATTTTGCTCACCTTCTTTGTGGTCCATTCTAGATTGTTTATAGAATCAGTATTAAAGGCAGTGACAGTGTAGAAATTAGGGGCATCATTTCTCTCACCTTGTTTTGTAAAGAATTCCTCCTCAGAAGCTCACTGTGAGGCTTCAAAAACATACACAGGAAGGCATGCATAAATTGTGTTTATTGTACTTAATAAGTGTTAATAAGGATTATGTTTATAAGCATGTTTTCTCTTGTGGTTAGCTCTATGCCAAGCCAGAACCTTGGCAAAAGAAAAGAGATCTGAGACTTTGTGGAAAGCCAGCCTCTCTCTAAGCATGCCTGAGTGTTTTGTGGTGTCTTGCTCCTCTTCCTTAAGGATATTTACTCTAAGTCTTTCTTCATAATCCCCTCATTTTGACAGCAGAATTGGTTTCATGGTGGTTTAATTCTGCTTCTAGAAATAAGAGGTTCCACTTTCCAGTGGGCAGCAAGAATGAAATCATACTCAGAAGTGTTTCTTTTTTCTGGATGAATCCAAGGTATAGGGAATATGTAGGGAAAGAGCTAGCTTTTGTAAAGTTATTCCCTGGTAAAAAGGACATCTTTATCCATTGTATTCTCTGTATGCTTTAGAGATTTGGTAAGTAATAATCTGAGCCTTTGAGACAGGGGAGTATTGGGAGCCTTTCTTCTTTAAGAGCCCATAAGTTGTCACTGGTCACACTGCTTATCCTTGGAGAATCCTAACTGTCACTTTGTGACTGCTCTAGGGAATACTTTGCCTTCTAAAAGCTGATTGCTGAATTTACAATTAGCAGTAGTGCAGTTCTTTTGATGGCTTCTTTATCAGTGTAAGCTCTGAACTGCCACTCACACACAAGCAACTTCCTTTCAAGTCCTGCCATTTCTCACTGCCATTTTTCCCCATAAAGCTGGCTGTTTAACTATTAAAAAGTCAGCCTCTGTGACTGGTTAGCTATAGGACTGCTTAATAGGGATTTGTTTGGGTTTCTGTTGTAGCTGAGGAAGATCTATGATCTCTTCTGAAATGAGCCATTAACATCTTGGGAACATACATTAGTAAAGCTGATGGTTTAATCTTTGCTGGGGTATCTGAAGGCTGTATTAAGTGGAGGGGATTGCACTCAGGAGTGTTAGAGCTTTATAGTGGTATGGCACTAGAGCACAGAGCTGATTGCAGTTACCACATTTTTCTCTAAGTGTTTCCTGAAATTTAGTTGCATTTAGTGTTCAGAATCAAGCACAGGGATTCTATAAAAATCCTATGTTTCCCTTATCACAAAGATGTTAAATTTCACAAAGGTTGGTGTTGCTTAGAGAGGTGTTTTCTTATTTATGCAAACATGTGTGTGCATGTGTGTATACTTCTGTACGTACTCAAACATATCTACATGCACATACGTGAATATTTCACCCCCTGTATCCATAGCTGAGCGCAGATCTGTAATTCTGCTGGCTCCCATCTACCTGCTTGAGATCATCTGTGTCCATTGCTTCCCCCAGGCCATGCCTCCAGCCTGGCTGTGCTAGCTGGGTTTGTCATAGA
>VZTY01005078.1:14415-84757 GCA_013400935.1 Turnix velox | reverse complement strand
GTTCTTTTCCCTTTGCTCCGCAAAGGGAAATCTACATATTATTCCTATGTATCCAGCTTTATCTGTCTTATACTCAACTGCATTAAGGTAGTTTCTAACAGCAGATGTTATTTGTATTTAGATACTTAGGTAAGATCAGGTTGCCACATGGCCTGCTGATCAATAAGCTGAGAAAAACTTATCCATCTCTTCTGCCATGGTAAGACAGTTTGGCCATTTCTCTGAAGACATTTGAAGTTCATACCTGACTACAGATGTACAGTAAGCATATGTGCATAAAGGCATAACCACAAAAATGCAACAGGCAAAACCAAATGTTATCATAGAGGCAATTACACTTGGATGTGCCTAATTCTTTTGTGTAATGCTGCCTATCACAAAGATATGTCTTGTCTTTGTGTTTCACAAGTGGACACATATTCATTTTGGTTACAGAAACCAGTGAGAATTAGTGTTTTCCCCTAGTATTATATACTGGAATCAAACTGAACAGAAACATTAATATTTGTTTACATTCACAATTAAGTGGTCCATTTTGTAGACTTACTATTTGCCACTGTGAAGGAAAAAAAGATCTGTGGGTGCTTGGGATTGCTTAATTGGCTAGTCAATTAAGTTTCCCAGCACTGATTTGAAAGGTGAACTTTAAACTAAAGACACTGAAGCCGTGTATGTATTTTCTTTCAGGAAAATATAACCGTGCTAACCAGTCTTCTGGAGGTTTTTTTTCCTGTGAAATTCTGCTTTGATCAGCAGCTGTATTTCATATACAAACTAAAAGCTTTCTTTCATGTCCTTGTCAACAAATCCTGGCCCAGAAGAACTCTTTTAATAAGGATCACAAGGAACAGTAGTGTCTTTGCAGATTAAGACCCTGGACAGAAGGTGAGGTTACTAACTAGACCTAATGCTGGGAGTAATTTTCTTGCTGACACATGTCCACTGTCTAGGAAACTAAATGAGACAACCACAGCATTTTAGAAATTCTAGTAAGATGCTGTTAGACAATTGTGCCTTTCAGTATCTAGGATCAGCCTTTTCCAGCTTTGAACTAATTATCTGTAGTCAGAATTGGGCAAATACTTAGTTTGGAATGGAATTGACAGCATTGTTTTCCTTTTTTTTCCTGGGTTCTCAGTTGAATTGACTAGTTCTTGAACTGTAGATTATTTGCAAGCATATTAAATTAAATGAGACATTTTGTTGGATGTACTCTTCATGCAGTAAGTTTCTTCTCTTTACTGGATAAATTTAACTTTTACAATCAGATCATGCTGCTACAAACCCAAACTATGTAATCAGATTTGGCTTTGGTTGTTTACTCTGTAGATGTAGTTAAGGCATTCTTTGCTTTGGGGAACATTTCATAGAGCTGATCATAGTATTTGAGAGAGGCAAACACAAGTGAGACAGAGTCAAAGGAAAGAGAATTCACTTCAGAAATGCAAGGAACACGTCTATGAGATATTAAAACCAATGGAAATATTTTCATCTATAGCTATGTGTTATTTCAAAACTTCTACAAAAGACACAAAATTGTTTTGCTGAGCCTCCGGTCACTTCCACAAAACAAAGTGCTTAACTGTTGACTTTACCCTCTCTTCCAGGTCCAAGAATTGGGTATCAGTCATTAGGTGCTAGTTACACATAAAATTTGGGCATGTCTCAAATTGTCAAGTCTACTTGTGCAAATTCAATGGATACATTAATTGAGGTGAGAAGTGATTCACAGTCAGGCAACTGCTATTTCCTTTGTTTGCATGTGGTTGGCAGCACTGGATTATGCTGTGCAGTAACTGTCAAAGCGAGACAGAACAAGTATCAGCCCTTCAACTTTGAGATGTTTGATGAGGCCTTTCACAATACAAGCCTGTTTTGCACTAATACAGATGACTTCTAAAATTAAACAGCAACATTAAAGGCATAAAAGTAGTTTCTTTCTTATCAATAATTTACCACTTAATTTAACAACACATTTCCATGAAGTTCTGCTTCTTGAAACCAGAGGGTAAGATTGATTCCATTTCTCCATAGTATATAAACTGAGATGTTCAAAAGACAAGGACCTTTACTTAAGTAACACATGAAGATTCTGATGAAGATTCCATGTATAGTAGGAAGAAATCTGTATGTAAGACTAGTCAAGTGTGAGTCACAAAGTAGAAAGATGTGTAATGACTTATAGTTCTTAAAAATTACTACAAAAGTATGAAGGTGGCATGAGGGAAAAAAATCAGCCTGAAGCTTCTTCTCTATTTACACTCATATGGGTGAGCCTGGAATCAGTGGAATTCAGTCCAAAGGACATGATAATGTCATGTGAGGTGGTAAATATGCCTTGGTGCTGTCCACAGTACTTATACCTTTAAACATGTATGCCAAAAAGATTCAGGTTACACTGTATTATCTCATAATTCACAATGAAACAGCTCAGAAGATGATGACTAACTCCTTAGGAGTTGCAGATCATACTTTGCTTACCGGCTTTTTTGAGTAATTATTAAAATACTACATCTTTTATAGATGGAAATGAACTCCTGAGTCTGTATAGGATAGGATGAGCAGACATGGCGATTCTAGACACAATAAGAAATATAGAAATAAGGTATTGTTTTTCAGCTGTCAAACTTGTCACATCAGTATCTTCTTTTTTAAACTTATTTTCTTTTCCCCCGAGTAGCAAGGCTGGCACCATATCTAGGCTGGAAACTCCAGATGTGTCTTCAGAGAACAGAATAAGAGAGGCTTGCAATATGAGATGTTGTGCAAGAAATGCTGTCTTGTCAGTTGAAGAAAAACAGGCAAGTTTCAGAGTGCTGACAATGACCTATATATCTTACTCAGCCACAGGATAAGTGTCTGTCCACTCAGCAGGCTTAGTTTAAATATTACTGCAATGTTTCACATTTCAGATGGTAAGCAGGCTCATGCTGTGTGTCATTCTATCTATGCTGGTTAGTTCATCCCTTCTCTGAAACCACAGTCTTCATGTTTCCCAAAGGTTTCTAGTATTTCTAGTTTCTACTTTACATAATTTGCTCTCCTGCAGCTGATGTGATTTTAAACTAAATTGCTGAAACTTAAGCCACAAGGGGAAAGCTCTTTGCCTCATATAATGTGGCATCTAGTAAGAGACAGCATAAGTTGTCAGAAAAAGAACAAACCCTAAAATAAACAAATCACTGAGTCCAGCAAAAAAACTCCAGCAAGTTCCTAGCCTCTTTAATTGAAGCCAGAAAAGGTCCATCGAATTTCCCCTTGTTATGCAAGAACCACTTAAAAATATCTACAAAATTAATGGCCACTGCTAGACAAATCACCTCCATGCAAAAAGATGGATCAAAAAATTGCAGCCTCCAGTGCTAATGCTGTTCAGGGGCATATTAAGAGTGGGGTTGGTACAGCAGAGAGGTAAAAATAGCCCTGTTTGCATTTATTTCTAAGGGAACCTCCACTTACATGTGCATTGCACAGGGGCTTTAAGAATTTGTGCCTCTAGGCCAAGGGATGAATATTGTTGCTCTAAGTTGCAAATACGAGAGGGATGATGTATTAAGTACCTAATGGTCAGTACATTAAATATTGCTGTGCTTTCTTGTACTCTGCCATTCAGGTGAGTGCCCTTGAGAATTTTTTTTGGTATTTTTCAGATTCAGTGTTGATGGTGTTTCATTTAATATTTTAGTTTAGTTTAGTTTTATTTTATTTTGACAGGGTGGAAAGAAGGATGTAAATCTGAAAAGAATCGCAAGCTCACCTGGAAACAAATTGCCTTGCAAGTTTTTGTGTTCTGCTCAAATGATTTTTGCAGGCTGTGTTATCTTTCAAATAGAAAGACAGGTCTATTCAGCAGAGAAGGAGCTTGATGTACCCAGTAACTTGCAAAACAAGCCAAATACTTGAGCACTGTATATTCCCAAAGCACACATCAGCTTCCATACTTGTAAGTCCAGGAATCTTCCTTCTTCTCTTCCTTGAGGTAATTAATCATTTCTGCATTTGTGAAATCTTACCTCTTAACAACACAACACAACCCATGTGTTACTCTGACTGATCCCACTTAGCCATCTCATCTGCTTGGATGTTGTTGCCCAGTGCACAGACTTTCTGTAACACAAAGCACTCTAGCCCTGTGAGCCAGCTTGCTCTTTATTTTTATTCTAATAAAATTCCCATTGACTTCTATTTCATATGTGCTGTGAACAAAGGCTGAATACATGTGGAACAAGGACTGTGGGCACTGAGAAGTTCAAAGTTGAAAAACGAAGACTGATGGCTAGTTGCAAGCAGTTGAACATGCTTGTTGCACTCAAAACGACTACTTGCTATTTGTATAAGTTTCTCTAACAAATTGCTTTAGCAGTTGGAGAAGCCCACACAATTATTGTTGTGGTCTGCTGTTGCTGGTGCCATATTGCACAGCAATTACAAGCTATTCAAAGTGTCTATAAAGGGCTTCACTACTCTCACACAATGCCTTACATCTTGATATTGTGGCTGGCTGATATCTGATAGGCACAGGCCCATGAGATTCAGGTCAGGAAGGCAGACCCTACCCCTTTGCTGCAGCAATGAGTGGAGGGGCTGGGGCCGAGGCCAAGGAGTGAGATGGGCTGACTGGCCATCAGAGGGAAAAGAGGTGTCCATCATCACTCCCACATTTCTCGTTCTGCAAACATATCAGGAGAAAGCAACCCTTTGAGATGGATGCTGTGTCTCCAAGGGAGGTACATGCATGGACACAGGTAAATAAGCAATAGGCAGTACTTAATAAATTAATAGTTGCAACCACACATGGTAGTCCAAGGTACTTCCCATTGCAGGCTCTCTGCTGGGCTGGGCAGAGAAAGCACTGCTCCTGCCAGCACTGAACCTGGCCCATTTCTGCTGCACCAACCTTATATGAAGTCTCCTTTGCATTTTTCTGGGGCATAGAACTAGTTTAGGTGACTCAGGGGTGCTTTTATGTTCTTTATGGAGGGTAAAATCCTTCTGACTTAGAGAGGAACTTTCACTTCTTCTACTCTCTGTGTGAATCAAAATGATGCCTTTTGGACCTGCGAAAATTTTCAAGGGTGAAGAGAAGCATTGAGGGCAAAAGTGGTGCTCATGTTTTTTTTTTTTTGTCCCTGCTAATGTCTACTCTGCATTCATTATGATCAGCCAGTGTGAAGGTCCAAAGACAGATTACTCCACACCACTCTGTCCTACTGGCTTCCAAATCACTTTCCTAGTAATCATATCTGAAAGGATGATAATTTTTGTCTGGGTCTAAAAGCCTTTCCATCATTAACCCTTTTTTTCTCCTGTGCATTCTGAGACAAAAAGGTACTAGATGTTTCCTTTCATTTGTTTGGGTTTGTGCTTTTCATAGCACCTTCCTCTGAAGTATGGGGACATCTCAAACTCAGGTATGGCCAGTCCCCCCTCCTCACCTGGAAACCTATTCCTACCCATGTCATCCTTTGTCTTAATACAGACAGCCTGAACTACATTGTGTCATATATGAAAGCAATTTTAAGTGAAAAAAGAGCAAATTATGGCAGAGGCTCCCCAAGTGTGTAGAGAGAGAGATATAAAAATTATTTTAGAAATAAAAAAAAAAGGAGAACGAGAGACAGCTGGCAAGAAGGAAAAAATGAAAGTCAAGGCAAAAAGGAAGTTCTTGAAGGATAGGAGAAAATAGTGGATTAGTTAACATGTACTAAGGGCTTTTAGGCACAACTCAACTACAAACCAGCACTTCTTTTAGTTTGCAGTCTTGGGTAAAACAGAGTAAAATAATTGGATAAAATTCTCTGCCCTGTCCATTAACAGACATACACATCAGTCTTGGACCAAATTAAAACAGTGCATGACTCAAAGTTTGGGCTGTTTGGCTTGGTTTCCTCACAGCAAAAAGAACGTGGTTGATACAAAAAACATTTCCTTGTGGAGTGATTCCATGGTGAGACTAACTGCTGTGTATATACTGGAGCAATGGTTAGTGCAAGGGTTGCAATGAGCATTCCAAATGCAGTCTTAGCAGTCGTTTTTGGGCAATTCCAAGGCCTGAGTCACACTGTTTGAATAATCTGACCTAGCAGACTGAAAAAAAGAATAGTATTTTCTTCTGAGAGAAAAGAGTATCCTTTCTTCTGAAGAAGGGAGCTTTCTAGCTTTAAAAATACAGGAAGGTGAAATGCAATTAATGTGCTCTTTTATGGGTAAACATAAAGCATACATAAACATGCAGATATTTGAGAGAATTGCTTGTTTTTGTCTTGCAATCATCACTATCTGCTAAACACAATGTGCTATTTAGAGTGCATGTAGAGGCCCATCTTTGGACAACGCCCTGATGATTAACCTTGAGACTTCTCTGTGTTGGCAACGCTGCAGTGAGGTCCAGGGATCAGCCAGGTACATGCATGGACACAGGTAAATAAGCAATAGGCAGTACTTAATAAATTAATAGTTGCAACCACACATGGTAGTCCAAGGTACTTCCCATTGCAGGCTCTCTGCTGGGCTGGGCAGAGAAAGCACTGAAGGCAAAGGCTGCATGGAGTGCACATGTATTCCTGTGGGAAGCCTGCAATCTTTGTCAATCCTTGTTTTTTGCTGGTGCTATATAGTTCAAAGAAGAAATCAACATCTGTTACTAATGAAGGGCTTGAGTTGTGGCATTAGTCATAGAAAAGTAAGAATTCTTGCATTGATTTAGAAGATCACACATTCCTGTGCACTTTAGAGAAATAGAGTACCTTTGTTACTTTTAACATGTAAAAGGATGATTTTATGAGTGAGTTCCATTCAAAGGAAAATCACCTTGAAATGGAAAGAAAATTCTAGTGGTAACTATAGTGATAATGATTTGTGATTTATATATTTCTATACGTGAAAATCAAAATGAAACTTAGTGCTTTTCCTATGTTTTTTTTCCCAATAAAGTGAAATCAATACAAAAATGAGATATTTTAAACTATTTTCCGTTGACGGTATTCCCTGTAAACATTAGAATCATAGAATCATAGAATAGTTTGGGTTGGAAGGGACCTTAAAGATCATCGAGTTCCAACCCCCCTGTCCTCATAGGGCAGTTGCTCCAGCCCTTTGACCATCTTCGTGGCCCTCCTCTGGACCCTCTCCAATAGCTCAATGTCCTTCCTGTGTTGGGGGCTCCAGAAATGGACGCAATACTCCAGGTGTGGTCTCACCAGTGCCGAGTAGAGGGGTAAAATCACCTCTCTGGACCTGCTGGTCACACTCCTCTTGATGCAACCCAGGATTTGGTTGGCCTTCTTGGCTGCAAGTGCACACTGCTTAACTCATTAACATTAACTCAATAACATTAACTCATTATTTATCTATTGCAAGGAGTGGTATGCATTGGAAGACAATTGCCTTGGAGTGGAATGTGACCTTGGCTAGAGAATGCCATGCCTCTGACATTATATATTTTTGATATTTTTTTTTGATGAGAGGGAAAAGTAGCTTACTTATTTGAAATTATTCTTAGAATGAGTTCGGATAACCTTTAGGCTCTCTCTTTGGGAATGCTGTTAGTTTGTGCTTGAACAGTGACTTTTACCTTCAAGCTTTTTACTGTTAAGGAAACATTAAGATTCTGGTATTTTGGGGGAGAACTGACATTTATTAACCTCACTTGAAATATCAGACTCCAGTCCTGGTTGTCCCCTTGCAGCATCCAAGATAGTGGATGGAACCCTTGAATAGCATTAGGTTATGCTCATGGATTCAGATCCTGTGGGATGCATTATGGTTGCTAAGTCAGCACAGGGGATCACCCTCAGCAACTCACTCACTCACTCATTCCTTGTCCCAGAGCAGCCCTCCTATACTGGTCCTGAGCAGGTCTGCGACCAGTTGAGTTTCTCACACAAACTGTGCCCACAGAACTAACACAACAACCTACGCCCTTTGCAGGTGAGGATGTTGTGGTAGTCTTGCAGTGATCCTTCTGCAATAGAGAATATCTCCACTGAAAGAACTGTGTCCCAAAATTTCCCTGCGCTGTTCAGGTTGTTCTGGGGTGCTTGTTCAAATGTCAAGGAACAGCTGCCAAAATGAATGACTACAGATGTTGTGATAGTGTTACAGTGTGCTGGGAAAATGCAGGAGTATGGTACCATTTCCAAAGTTACATGGGAGTCAGGAAAATGTTACAGTCAGTGAATACGGGCATACCGTGCCTGCTGTAGATGGCACTTGAGGCAAAATACAATGTGTAAATATCTCCTGCTATACTGTGTTTCTGAAACATTTCTGCTGGGTCATTTTATTTTGCCAGAAATAATATCTCTCTCTCAGTCACAGTCTTAATGATCTCAGAATACAGTTTCTTACATTAATTTTTCTTACTCTGCTGAGGAACCTTTCTTAACTTTGGTAGTGATTATTCACTTCAGATGTTGACTGTTGACACCTGGAGACAGAGCAAAGAGCCTGAGTGCTGCCTCCATAACTGAACACCTCTCCTTAATTGAATGGATGCTACTGGGCATCCAGTTCAGGAAATCAGACTAGGAAAATCAGGGAATGAAGGTCCATTTATGGTAACATGTTATGTTTGGACTAAGAGGATGTTTTTGAAAAAAATACAAGCCCCACACGCTTTGTTTACGTCGACAACCCAAGAATAGTGTCAAGTTCTCCTTAAGTAAAACTGAACTGAAGGATGCACTCCAGAACTGCACCTAATGCCTTCTGGCCACTTTGGAGTCTTCAGTCCCTTCTCTCTAGTTTGAGGAGATTTTCATAGCCTGGTTTTGTCTATGCTGTAGGAAGTAAATAGATGATGCATGTGTGTACACAAAAGATACCTCCCTTTACCATATTTGACAGATTTCCTACATGAGGTAAGTGCACTCTTCCCTCAATGGAGGCTTCACTTGAGTACTTGTGGTTTCCCTGTGTTTGGACACTTCTGTTTGAAATACCTCAGGGTGAGAACATTTACTTGCAAGGCTGTGGAAAGCCTAAGCAATCTTCTCTCCAGCTCCTGTCTGCCTGAAGGTTAAATCTGTTTCCTGCAGCAGTTTGTGCTTCATCATGTATTCCACAGGTGAGGCTATTTTTTCTAATTATAAAGAGTCATTTAGGTCTCCAAATTCACATGAATGTGTTTTAATCTCTAAATCGGTCACACATGCATCAAACTTGAATGGTTCAAATTATGCTGGACAGCATACTGGAAAACAAAACAAGACTTGCAAAAGAATCTCTCCCTCTATCCCTGTCCTATCCTCCCCCCAGAAACAGGCCTTACCAATATTGTCCACCAGATTTTCATATCAGAATGTCTTTGCATCAGATTTTTATCATATAGTTTCTACAACATTGCTGAGCTTTGTTCTAGGCCATGAGCCTATAGAAAAGAAACTTAAACTCTAAACATTTCTAGTTATTCTCTCAAGGGATGGTATCTTTTTCACGCTTCTCTGGTAAATCTAGAAGATGTGGAAACTCTACAAGGTCCATATTTCTGTCATATGTATCAGTTAATAAGTGCTCAGGAGAATAGTATGTAGTGGAACAATAGATTTTGTTGCAAGGCAGAAAAATAATAGGATAATGTTACAACAAAACATAAATTCACTAGTATTTTAGCTCAGTGAAAAAAATCCATGAAATGTCATGGTTCTACCTTCCTGCTAAAAATATCTTTAACTCAGTTTCCTAGGTTTTGTCAATCTTTAATTTCAAGTTAAGATGAAAATACAGGAAATATTTTTGAAATATCATGTTTTAAAACATCAAGATATATTCTCTATCCTACAGTTTTTCAGGTTTCTGCTTTACAATCATCACGTTTATAGCTGTATGTATAATCAGGCATCAGGTTTACTCAGTCAAAGGAAAAAAGCTGCCAGAAATATAATGCAATGATGATTTGCCTTACAGTTTGAGTCATAGCTTGTGAAAAATAAACAAAAAATGAGGCCATATGAAGGAGAAAGCATGCCCAGCAGGTCAAATCTGGATATTGATAGCACAGTTAATCTCACATTAAGATTACAACATCTGATGAGCATACTGTCAAGTTCATATCAATCCACACACAGAAACAATCATGCCATGAGCCCAGTGCCATGATTTTCATCGATCAGTCATGTTGCTAACAAGCCAAAGACAAAAGGGACTTGGAGGGTGAACTCTCTATGATCAATGAGATGGTCCTACATAAACTGGCAAGGCAGAAGGATGTTATGTGGAGAAGTCCATGTGCTTGCTGCTTTTTGCACTAAACAAGGATTCTTGTGTCTGCCTCTACAAGGCAAGACCCTGTCATTAGTATACATGTATCTGCTAAATATTTTAGTTAATGGTGCTTCTGCTCCTCAGTCCACCTTACAAGGATCTTGCAGAGAATTTGCAGAAATAAGGTTTCAGGCTAAGACTCACAAGAGAATGTGCTATGGTAACCCAATGGTCAGACTGCCATTCAATCAGGAAATATGGTAGGGGCATGTGATCTGAGCAGCTAACTTTTCAGTGCTCTCAAAGAGCTGTTTACAGAAATAGCTATGACTTAACAGCTATTTGCCACAGACTACTTAGCCAGTAATTTAAATACCAGTTGAATTAGTGAGAATCATAACCTGTGGAGAAAGGTAACATTTGCAACATTAATGATTTCCTACAAATTATTCCTACAAATAATCTGTTATTAACCGCTGTGGTTATCTTTTCCCTCCAGGCTAGTTTCTCTTTGTGAACTGACCTTGAGGTATATAAGCAGCAACAGCTACACTATAGCTGACCCAGGCACTTGGGGTGGAGCATGGGCAGCAAAACAGAGATGTGGTCATTACTCAGCTATCACATTTTAGCCCAGCTTGCCTGGCTGTGAGTTTGCTCCAATATGTCTGCATTGAAACAACTACTGCTCTCTGTGATCAAGTTTCTGGTTTGGATTCATAGGAGAAAGCATTAAAAATTATCTAGTGGGGTTTGTGTTTCATTAGCTTGTGCAAGTCCAGTGTGAATCTCCTTTACCACAGCCATTAGCTACCTAAATTCCTTACTCTGTCTTAGACTCTCATTTCTCTGAGATGTGACCTTTACTTAAATCAGAGTAACAACTGAATGTGTCTAATACCATGACTCAGAGACCGGCAGCCTGAATTTCTCTCAGATGTGTCTAGAAAGTCCTACCTAAATGTTACCAGAGAAAACCTTAGCTTTTATTACCTGTAACCACTAACTGATCCAGTGGTGTTAACTGCTGCCTGAGAAAAGGTTATTGAATAGCAGCTGTTACTATCTGCCTCTTATCCTTCACTTCTGCAAGTTACTGAAAATCTTTGGACAGCCAAGCTGCCATGAAAGCAGATGAGAAACCTCATCCTGCAAGAAACAGAAACCTGATGGCAGGCTTTGGGGGTGGGTGCTCAGCAAGAACAGGAAGATCCATTCCACATCTCCCACAGGTTCATCCAGCACCATCCTCCCCAGGCCCTTCAGGCCTGTTGCCCATCCATGGGCTGTCAAACAGGGGCTGTCAAGCTGGGAAACTTGAGTCTCAAGAGGATCCAGAACAGCTCTCCTGCTGCTGGAGGAAGCAGGGGGAGTCAGGGAGCCAGGGCAGCAGGATAGTGTTTCCCTTTCTCCTCCTGGGGCATCTCTCATGCTATGTGCAAATCTGCAGGAAAAGGGAGCCAAAGGCTTTGCTTTGCAAAGTGGGGGAGATATTTGAGACAGCTGGGGGAACAACTGACTTTGGAGTTGCCTTTTTCTGGATTTTCTTATACAAGGGAGTGAGTTTGACCACTTCCTTGTTTATAAAAGTCTTCCATTTATTCCTTCTTCTGTACAAACAGAGAATTATGATAGAAAATATAAGGTATTGTGGAAACTTGTTTTTGAAAGATGCTTTCTGGAAACTGAAGAACTGGATTTCATTTCCAACTATGGGAGCCGAATTCCTCTCTCATTTGCCTCCCATAAATCCCAACTAACTACATAGTCTAAGCAGAGTTATTTCAGGTGCCTCTAGTGTGACAGGGAAAGTCATGTGTAATGATGTTCAGAATTGCAGCATTGCCCTCATAACTTTCAGATGCATTAAGTTCTCTGGTAGTCCAACAGGATGGATGTTGTTCAGGGAGTGATAAGACTGTAAATATTTTCTTTTTTAAAAAGAAATACCAGCTGCAGTCTTATCCTCTGAGAATGTGGTACTGACAGGTGTTAGGGTTCAAAGATCAGAAAACAATAGCATTAACTTTGGAATGGACATGAGTTCCTGACCTGTGGTGTGGTGAGTGGAAAATTCACTCATCAAAGCCCTGGGAAATGAAACACTCCCCACTCTTCTTCCTCTTTCATGCTGTATTAACTTTGTTTCACAAAGTTCACTTATCCCTGCTTATTTTAAAGTGAATCTGAAGATTCTGTTTTGGCACTTCATCATATGCTTTGTTCCTATGGAACAGAACTGTTCAGATCCTGAGCAGTTAATGTCCTGCAGGATTACACTGGCAAAATAAGAAACTAGTGTGTGTACACCACCATGTGTGTGTGCACCTGTGTGTGTCTGCGTGTGTGTGTTTATGGGTGCATTCACATGTAGAGCAATCATTCTGTATTAAGACCATGCGTATGAATTTTTATTCCTTAATCCTGCTCTTGTAGCATATTTATGACCATCTGCCTGTACTTATGCAGAACAGAACCTCTGTTCTATGATATCAACATTGTGACAGCTCAATAGATGACTACTCTGTATATCACTCAGAGGAAACAATCCCTGTAATGTGGGAACTACATTTTAGGCACTATACTTGTCCTCTGGCTCTTAGAGTTTTGCAAAAGAAGAGCTCATGATGCGTTATTTATACATTCCAGTTTGACAGCTTCAGGCATCTCATGTGGTTCTGCATTAAGTGAAACCCATATTTATCCGCAGATAGTGCCTTCAGTCACCAGCATTTCTTTATCTGCAGCGGGATTTTTCTCTTTTCTTGCAAGAGCATCAAACTCATCCCCTGATAGGGGGGATAGAGGGAGTCTGAGTTTTGAGTGCACACATCTGTGTGTGGGTCTGAGCAGAAAAAATTCCAGTTCTAAAGAAAGGGCTCACATGCTGTACATAGTCTAAACTTGTCTCCTTCCTGGCCTTTATTTGCAATTCCGACAACAACAATAATAAAACAAACCTCAGCCAAAGTTCTCTCTCCAAACTTGGCTAGGATTTCTCTGTCCCAGCCTCTTGTTTGTCCTCTTTCAAAGAAAGAAACTCTTCTTGCAGTCTAGCCAGAGCCAACAGCATCTACTCATCATCATGAAGCTTCTCTGTACTGCTGCACAGGACTCCCAGTACCTGGATGCTGCACAACTAAGTTTTTCTCCTGCAGAGTAACAGAAATTGCAAAGAAGTTACAGACCTGTCTCCAGTTACAGTGTCTGCTTCTTAATGGCAATATACAAAGTCAGAAAAAGCAATGAGAGAGCTGAGAATACCTCTCTGATGGAGAATTATGGAGAGATAATCAAGTTATTTTTGCTTATGAAAGAGCACTTCAGCATGTGCATGGATCACCGTTTCTAAGGTATCATCCAGATGGTATCAGGAGGTATTTAATCAGATACATCTTAAGATGAATTAATGTCTACATGTTAAGGACAGGCAAATTTGCACTGGAAATAGAAGTAATATTTTCAAGAGCAGGATTAATGTATCATCACATTTATTTGCTTGTGCCCAATCATGCAAAACTCTTTAGCCTCTCAGAAGCTGCGAATCTTCACAGAAAAATATGCAAGAGAATGGAGTGTAGAAAGTAGGAATACAAATGAGACAGCTCACCTTAGGAATGACAGCTGGTCCTCATTGGTGAACTACAAGACCCAATGTCACTGGATATCAAACTGGCAATTCGACATTGCTCCTTCATTCCAGACCATGGGCAGTATTTTTATTGCTGATCCCACTCATTAGCCATATCATACTCCTGACTCTGGAACAAAGAGGTCGAGGTCCGTATGCTAGTATGCTTCAAGGAGAGGTGCCCCAGTGCTGCCCTCACTTTGAGCATGGTTTAGAAGTGAGCAGAAAACACCAAAGAAATATCTTCCTTATCAGCTGGAGTGCTCAGTGGCTTGTGTTAGCAGTTTACATCATTGTTGCAACACAGATGAGGGATGAAGTGACAGGTCCTGTCATTGTGCCTAGGAATTTTCATTCCATGGCTAGAGTTTTGATATAGAATACAAACAAAGCAGTAGGGAATGAGGGTGCTGTGTGCACTGACCCCTCTTCTGTGGGATTCATTCCTCTCCCCCTTAGGAAATAAAAATGAAATCCTCACTTTACACTAGGTATCATGATCACCTCTTCCCACAGCAAGTGTCCTGGACAGCCTTATTTCATGCTCCATTAGAAGGATATGAGACCTGCTGTAAGAGTTAGGACTTCTGCATGAAGTGCCTCCTAACTGACCGAGAAGATTCTCTAGGATGGCGATCTCTCTTCCTGTAAAAAGCCTGTTTGTTTAACACTAAATTTTAAGTTAGCTGAACAATTGCTTGCTCTCTTCAGGGGAAGAGAACATGTTCATGAGCAAAGACTGTCTATAACCATTAACTTTGGTCCCACTAAGCAAGAGGTCAGGTTTATTTTCCATACACTGTGCCTGGCAGACCCTTATTTTCCCTTGTTCCATTCTAATGCTTTTCATCAGATCACTCTTAGTACAGTTCATCCATGAAAAAAAAAAAAAGGAAGAAAAAAGTAATTCCTTTAAAGCAAAGTTAACTCAAATATCAACATGTAAGAAAGAAATCATACAATAGCATCTAAATTTAGGAATAATCTTCTTTCTTTCTTTGATCAATCACCACATGTTCCATGCTAGAAATTTTAAAGGATGGAGAAATTAATACTGGAGTTAGATACAACTTGCTTTCAATATAGTGTAGTCACAGGCAAGGAGTGGACAGAGGCATACATAAAGATTAATTTTTTGCTCTGAGCAGACTAGCTTTTGGCATTGCATCAAATGTCTTGTCCATTAATCACATTTTAAATATTTTTTGTTTGATATTTTCCTTTTCTGATGAGCAAGAATATTTGGTCAATGACAAAGATATAAAATCCCATGCATCCCATACATCCCACTGACAAATTTATTTCTGTCCAAAGGAATACAATCTGCAGAATGAAAGTCTGAAAGAATGAAAGGAAGATACTCATGCTTGAGTATCTTCCAGACTCTGCAAGAACAAGCTTTGGTGTTTGGGGCTTATGAGTAGGAGCTCAAAGACAGGAGGACACCAGAGGTCACCTTGGTTTGGTGCAGGCTGAATTTCAGCATTCACTGCAATTAATTGAAAGACTGTGACATCTCAGAAACAAAATGGAACTCGGTCTGGGCAGCTGGCTGGTTAGATAAGACCAAATCAGCCAGCAGAAGGTGATGCTTTGTTGGGTGAGTGAGGACTAATGTGGAAACGTCTAGTTGTGGGCATGAAAATGTATTTCACTAAGGGGTTGACTGATGTCTTCTCATCTGGCTGGTGGACAGCCATGCCAAAGATATCACTCTGTCACAGAGATGTATCTCATCCCAGAGAGAGAAAAATAACTGAAAGACATAGAAAGCTTCAGCTTTTTCGCTGGGCATGCAAGGGTATTCTTGTGCTCAGATCACCTGAAGGAAGAAACACAGCATTTTTGTGCTGAAGAATAATTCCTCTAAGCCAAATTGCAAGAGATGACTTCGATAACACCGTAATGTGCCCATCATGAACCCCAGATATTGCAATGACTTTGAGAAGTTGTATTCTTAGCAAATAAATAATTGAAATCTAAATTGCATCTTCCCCTTTGGAAACAGGTTGCCCTCTGTCATGATCCTTTTGTTCCCAAGTTCAGTTTGTTTTGTTCAGTTTTGTTTGTTTCTGTGGTTTGTTTGCAGTTTTTCTAAAGAGGATCTTAACACACGGACATACACAAAGTGCTTTCTGGAAACCTCATGGTTATATGAGGTTAACAGCTAAAATGTTAGCTGCCAGTTTATTTAGACATGACAGGGTGTATGGCTAGATACGGGACATAGCTGAGACCAGTTCTCCTCCTTTCTTGTCATTATGTAAATGCATTCTGGGAAAAAAAATTGTAAGGACTTTGAACTGGGGAGGTCTAGCATTTCTATACCTCGTCTTCTCTGTCTATTTCCTTTCCATATCTGCCTTCCCCCTAAAACAAAGTTGGGGTTTACCAACATCCTCTTTTTTTCTCTAGATTTCACAGTTGGTTAAAATCATTCAGGTTGTTTCATCTTATTTCACTGTGCCAGTATTATTCAAAAAAAAATGGGCAGGGAGAAAGAGGAAAGGTTTACTCTGATCAGTTCTCATACCAAGCCCACCTCTGACAAGGACATTATATCAGACACAGCTCATTGCTTATTGCCAGGCTGACTGAAGATGAAGTGGGAAAAGGAGCTGTTTGTATTTAGCAGCACATGGCTCCAAGTCGAACCCAGGGATAATTCACATTTCATCCTTTCTCACTGGAATTCCTTCACCGTGAGGGCAGTGAGGCACTGGAACAGGTTGCCCCATCTCTGGATACATTCAAGGCCGGGCTTGCTGAGGCTCTGTGCAACCTGATCTAGTGCAGGATGTGCCTGCTTACTGCATGGGTTTTGAACTAGATGACCTTATGTTGCTGTGATTGTATAATGCTATGAAGCTTTCTTAGCTTCTTATTATGAGATCCATTAGAGGAGAGACTTAGTGCTATACTGCAGAATTGGAATGAAGTGTTTGTCTCCCTGAGTTGTTTATTGGATCACTATGCTTATCTCATAGCAGTAAAAAGGATGTGGCTTACACATGGGACACAGCAGCCTAAGAAGAGGCTGAAACTCTTCAGTGCAGCACTCATCTGTATGTACATATAATGCCAGAATATTACTTTTCTTTTCCTAGATCCTCCATCGCTATAGCAGGAATATGTTAATTGGCTGGCTTCTGTTGCCTTTTGTGAAGTAAAACACAACAATGACCAAAATAAATCTTTAACTAGAGTTTGAGAAAGATCTGTGAAAGGAAAAGGCAGTTTCTGCCCCTGAAGACTGCAGAACACAGCAAAGACCTGGTCTCCGCTAAAACACAGTTAGAGGGGGAGTCAAGGAGCTGTGGAACATTCCTCAAAAGGACTGCTACTGAAGACACCAAAGCTATCAGAGATGGTGTATCTCAGTGAGACTCTTGAAATTCACAGGGAAAGATGTTCTGTCCCAGATGTGAACCTGAATAAAGAAATAAGGAATTTCCTAGCTATATTGTCTTCTTGGGTGTGTACTAAACCAGCACTGACACATGAAGTAAAGAAAACTTTATGCACCATTTTGAATGATCTATGAAGGTGCTAAAGAGCTGCTGACTCTCAGGCCCACTGGCTGTACTACTCACTGAAGAACTCAGAACTGATGGCTGGTAAAGCATGACTGGTGTAGCGCATGAGGTAGCCAGTGCCTGACCTTTAATTCCTCAGTTAGAGGAAACTGTCTGCAAGAATGCAGGAGAAATCAGAAGAATCAACTTTGTTCAGTTAATGCTACATATCTGTCAGTGTGGTTAAGGAAAGCATATGGCAATTACTGTAAACAACCAATGTCTTTAAAGGCCTTTAGCTAGAAGTCTGTTCTATGCTACTTTTTCTGACCTTAAGCCTTAATTAGAAAGTTTGTGATTCATGACTAAGCAGCATAATTGCATAAATCAGAGGAGAAAGGCATCCAGACATAACTGGATTTACTCTAAATGTGAATGCTGGTGCACATACTGATCAGCACCAGGATAATAAGGTGGTACATTCCAGATCTCTGTATATATTAAGTGCAAAGCAAATGGCCCCACGTGGTTTCTGAAATGAGCAAAATCCTGCTCTCAGTCTGAAACCGTTAATTGTTAACTACTCAGTCTCACATTCCTCTTACTTCAGAAATTAAACCCTCTTATCATCTGTTATTGATTTCATAGCATCAACATTCAGAGAAGGAAAACAGAAAAAAGAAAATCTGCATCAGGATGTGCTCCACTGTGTGTGCTGTACAATAAAAGGCCTGCAAACAGCCAATCCCTTTGGAATTGCCCAGTTCCTCGCCCTTTAGTCTAGTTGCAAAACAACAGAGAAAAAAGGACTTGTGGCTTGCAGAGGCAGATTATGAGCTCTGATGGGAAAGCCTTCCTCCCGTGACCTGTGGAGTGCATCTCTACTCTTTCTAAGCAGTATACATAACAGCAGCACTGTTATGTATTGCAGTTGCTGAATAACATGGCATAAACCTCAGTTCAAATTCTAATTTGTCACTGGAATCTACCTTTCTTCCCCATGCACCTGGGTTTATTCTCTGGTAATTGTCCCCTTATGCTCTGCATCCTTCTCTCCTGACTGTGCTCTCTCTGGACCCTGGGGACATTCCACAGATTTCTGACTTCTTCAAGCAGAGAGTTTTGTGTACAAAACCAATGTTGCTTTTCTGCCAAATGTTGCAAATTTTAGGGTCATGATCCAGCACATAAATTTCTTCAGCATGTATTTTATAAAAATTTTGGGCAAACTTAACAGCAGAATTTCTGAATTCAGGTGTAACCCAAAAGCAGTTCCTCCTATATACCTGAATGCACATGGTAATGCCCTTCACCCTTCACTTTCATGGAGTCGAAGGACCTTCACTCATGAACCCATCTACTGTGCTTCCAGTAACAGAGCTGGCAAGCTAAACATCTCTGTAACACTGATTAAATATTTTTAAAATATTTTACCAGTTAATCATGTGAAGAGCATGTTGCCTTCTCTACAGAAGGAGACCCCCTGTACCTCCACAGCATCAGATGTACATAACTATTGATGCTCTGTTGAAGAAGAGAGTTAGGTGTTTTCAGGGTAGTTTGGATAACCAAAACTCTCTTATTATTGTGAACTGTTTCAGATATCAACTGCTTTTTTTAAACCTATTTGGTCCCAAATAATTTATCAAAACTAGCAGAAATCACTTCTCTTACTGGATGGTTGTGACCCATGGGGAATTGTTATTCACATTAGGACTTGCCAGCAACTACCACATTATCGGATAATACTGTATAGGAAATAGTATCAGTGAGTTAGTGTTCAGGCACAAACAATATGCAACCACTTCTTCCTCAGCTGATTAGTCCTACTCTCCAGGTCTGCTGAATGGTAAAATGGACTAGCAAATGGCTCTGAGCACAGGTCCATTGCAGTCTGGCAGACATATTTCACTGTGCACTGCAGGAGCAAGCTGTTAGAGCAGAGCTCTCAAGACAAGGACATGGCAGAGAAAGGTTATTAACCCATGTTGTGTCCTCCATAGAGCACCTCCCTCGTAAAGGTTAATTTACCAGTTTCACTGTTTTGCACTTGCTGTATCCCTGAAGGGGAAGCATACAGATGACTTCCTAAATCAACAGGAACTGCATTAAAATACATCCACCTTAAGAGACATCTCTGTTTTGCTCACAAATCCCAGCTACCTGACATGAAAGTCTAACCCAACTCCAGTGCTGACAATGGGTGAAATCCTCAACATCATATTCCAGAGAGCACATCAAACGCAGTCACACCATTACTCTGGCTCTATGTTTTTGGCAGGCAGTACAGTATCCCATGTTGTTTTCTCTCCAGGAGCAAATGATAAAGAGTTAATGTCTTCCCTTGAACAGTATCTCTTCTCTGGTAGTATCTCCACTCTGATAGTTTGGTCTGAGAAGTGAAGGCTTCAGCAGATTATTATGGTAGTACTGCAATGTTTTATTAATCTGTTTTTTAAAAATATATTGCTTGTTTTCTTCCTGTATTTGCATGTGCTTGAATTTGCATACAACAGACAAGGGGTTCTAAAATATTCTTTATCTATTTTGGCACTTGATGGTGCTAGTTGTGAAGGCAGCAGGGGTACTGATGGAGTCCTTGATGTCCTCTGACTGAGATGGTGTCAGAGGACATGCATGGGGGTCACGAAAAAACTTTAACTCCTTCTGTCAAGTAACCTACTTCATTTATTGCAATAAAAGTAAGGACAGCAGGGAGCTGCAGTGAGTGGTCTTGAGGCAGATGTGCTCATCTGTTTTATCTAGCAATGGGACTACTTTTCGCCAAAAAGTTCACACAGGAAAGTCGATTCTACATAAGTGGTTTCTAGCTGTGCATCCCTCTGTTCTGGGGCAGGACTGCATCCACCAGACATCCACTCCTAAAATTATTCTCTTACTTGCTCTTATTATCACCACAAGCCATCTTAAGAGCAAGCTAAAGCTAAAACTGAGAGTGCCACCTCCACACCTCCATCAGCCTCCTGTTCCTGCTCTCTGCTCTGTGCCTCACGCAGGCAGAGTTATGCCTTCATTGGGCTTTGGACAACTTCAGATGTCAGCTGCCGGATTTTCTGTACTCTGCCTGAAATGTTGTTTCCCTCTTGATTTTTCAAGAGAACAATCAGTTTCCAGAAAACAGACACTAGAAGCCCAAATTTAGTTTCCTCTTTCAGTGTTAATCTTTATTATGCTTCCAAGTCCCTTTTTTAGTGTCAACCTAAAACACTGACAGCTAGTGATTAGCAGGAAAGTGCTCCCATGAAAAGTAACCAAAATGTCATCTTTGATCAAAGACTAGAACAAATGGGATCAAATTAAGCCCATGAAAAAAACATGATTTCTAACATTTCCTACAATATCTGTACTATAGTTTATAAGTTTGTCTTTCTTTCACATTTGTTTTGTACAAGTCTTTTTAAGAAAATGTATACCAAGAGATGTGTCAAATACCTACTGCTTTTCGTCCCTTACCCACCTAGTGTCAGGGAATATGACATGTGAATGCAAGAGGGCATAAACCTAAAAGCAGGAAAGAAAGTCCACTCGTCTTGAGGCCAGTAGAGGCAAGATAATCTTCTCACTCAGGGGAAAATTGCAATTATAGGGATTCTCTGGTACAAGATAGTAATTTTGGTTTTGTTCAATACCGATTTTACAGCTAGAAATGTCTGAACTGTGTTACAAAAGGTTGTATGCAGAGCAGGGCCAGGGCAGGGAGAAGGTGGCTGTCACTTGGAGTAGGCTACT
Organism: Turnix velox; assembly: GCA_013400935.1. NCBI lineage: Eukaryota > Metazoa > Chordata > Aves > Charadriiformes > Turnicidae > Turnix > Turnix velox. Next base: position 63,658 of record VZTY01005078.1, on the reverse strand, counting down.
GCTGGGAACCTGTCCTGCCCAGGCTAATTGTTCCATGGCTCAGCTGGTCTGTCCTGTGGGAGTCTGGTCCTGTACACTTGCTCACACAAGTTTACAAAAATAAACACATACTATTGAGCACATGCTTTCCCTGGTCAGGCTATCGCAGAGCTCTAGATTGCCAAGGCAATTTTAAGTTAGTTTTCTTAACAATCACAGCATATTCACTCCCTTCCCTTACTTGCAGCGTGATGGCTGTCCAGATACGTGTGATGCTCCAGGCTTTATGGCTGTGGAAGAGAACTCCAGAGAAAAAGATTTTTTCCGTACTGTCTCTACAGGGAGAGGCTCATCCCAGGGGAGGGAATCCCTTTACCACTTAATTTTGCCATTGCTACTGAACAACAAGCACTCACAGGATACACCAGCCTTCAAGGATGCAACCCTGCTCTGAGCCTTGATTCTTCAGCATACTAAGTACAGGTTGAATTTCATCGGTTGGTGCTGGTTTGTAACTTCTGACCCATTTATTCACTGATGACTACCTACCTCTCCCTTACAAAAGAAATAGAGTTTATTGCTTTTTTTCTTGCTCTGTGAAGACAGACCCAGAATTCAACATGAATTACTTCTGTCCCATTTTACCTTCAGCCCAATGACTTGCAGCAACTATCCTGAGTTTGTCCAATTGCTTATTTAGATCTTAAAATTATAAGAGCCCCAAGCACATTTGTTGAATCAAGAGCTCCAAAACTTTGGCATCCAAGGCGGAGCTGCTGTTTAAGTGGCTTTAATTGGTGTATCCATGTAATGATTATTTGGTTTCTATCATAGATTGATTGCTTTTGTCTTGGATTGGTTGCTTTCAGCCAAACACTCTGCTCATCTGTGCCAGTTTATAGGCATAACACTAGTCACTTCATGGTGAAAAGCTATTCTGAGAGTTTCTGAGACAAAACCTTAATGATATATGAGTGCCAAAGTTAGCTGTTTCACAGCTGTAATAGCACACTGTAGGTTGTGTGGCAGCCAAGCTGTCTTTGTTGCTGAATTAAGTGAGATTCAAGCCTCTGGAATGCTACAGGCAGCAAGAGCCATCATGGATGGCAGATGCCTTCTAAGTCCTTGAAAGGATATGCTGTGATAGCTTGGAAAGGTGTTTGCATGTGTTAGAGGGCATAACATCCACGCAAGGCTGGGTGATTAGAGCAGAGTTTTCTTTGGGAGTGAGGCACTCTAAACTGCATAGAAATTGGGAGTAAAATACGAAGCATGCTGTGCTTTTTTTCCACAGTACTCTAATTATTTCATGAGAAGTGATTTTCCTGCTAATGTCCTTTAGATTGTGCCTCGACTTTCTCAATCAGGATACACTGCATTTTATTAGAGATCTTGACAATCATGACATTGGGAGTATGACACTTCCAGTCTGGAAGCTGTTGACTGCAAAGCTTTGTAAAATCAGCAAGAGTTCCACTGAAGTTACTTTGATGTAAACACAGGGTAGGGAAGATGACTCTTAGACATGCTGTTCTTGTTTTCTACATCTAGATGAACCCAGATTATCCATACAGCAGGAAAATTTTACCACTGCAAAAGGCATTCTCCCATTTCTCACTGCTAGAAACTAGTTTGTGTTTCTCATGAACAGAGGCTGTTTGTCATCCACAGGTGAACCCTTTTACATTAAGGCATGATACAAAATAAATTCTTCCCAGAATCAAATGCACTGTCAACTCTGTTTTTCATCATTAGAAAGGCCCATCAGCCCATGCATGCCCTCAGGTGTTGCTTAGCAGATCTCGGGTTGCTGTGGTTTAAGCCTACTGTTACCAGTCAGGGCAGCTCTTCTTTAAGCAAATACATAAGATCTTATATATAAGGTTTTATCTGAGTGTACTGGAAGGTGATTGTCCCTTCAGACACATCATTCTGTAGAGCACAAGAGGATGAGACACAGGATCCATATATGGCATGAATACTGTCATTCTCTTGAGAGGGGTAAATGCCATACCTATCTTCTTTGGATTGCCTGAAGTCAGCCAGAGGTATTGTGGCTGCATTTTCCAAATAACTGAGAAAGCTGATTTTAACATGGGTCTGTTTTTCAGCAATGTGGATTACACTGTATCACTAACTGGCATGCAGAAATGGGATGTGTATCCCAGAGTGATTTAGTGTTTTAAGGCTGCATCCTGCCCTTGGTGAACACATTTAATTCACACAATAAACAGGATGTGGTCCTATTCTTGGTGAAACCTCATACTGTCTGAATGCAGGTTTTCATGGTTTTTTGGATTTTAAGTTTTTTGATTATAACATCTTAGCAAGAAGAAAATGAACTCTTACTTTTTGGCTTGTCATGAAGGATTAAATGACTTAATTTTGTAATTAAACCAAGGATACAAGTAAAGTATATCCAGTCCTGAGACAAGTAAAGATACTGAACAAATTATTGATATTAGTGAACCTTTTCCATGGTATGAACCTGAGATGAGTGATTTGGACTGCAACACATCATAAAGGAAAAACACATACTTTTTTTCACTCAACTGCTTTTGAGTTTCCAACCATACTAGGCTAACAGAAAATAAAAAAATTCTTCTCTCCATTCCAGGAAGTGTCCAGAAAGATAGAAAAAAGGAAACCAAATAATTGGCAAATTCCTTTTTTAATAGCAGCTTTAAAAAATATTTCTCTCTTTAGCACAGGTAAACCAGGTGATTGGTTAAGTCTGAGCCAGAACAACTGCACCAAGACTAAATGCACTTCAGAGATCCCCTACCTGCAGTGGGGCACCCACACATCTCCATGTGATCAACCTGCTACAGACACAGAGTGTTTTACTCCTTTATCACAGCAGGAAAAGCTGCTCCACATGTACTGTCGGTTTTAATAGTGGATGAAGCAAGTGATGTGGTATAAATGAACATATGAAAATACATATAATCTTCTGATTATTCTTATGGCCAAAAGGCTGCTCTTCCTAACAGTTCCCTAATTCCATTACTGAATAAGGTGTTGTATTGGGTCTCTGGCCTTTGGGTTATTTCAGGATGCTGTACAGCAAGTGTAGCCAGAGATTGTGGGTACAGGCTGAAAAAGTGAATAGATATTGAACTGAGGTTGAATATAGATTAAAAATCAAGAAACATAGGGCTAAATTAAAAAACAATAATCTGGAAAGATGGATTTAATCACGCTGAAATTCAACATTTCTTTGGACCAATAATTCCATATGTATTGTAATTGCTCAGTTGCTCTTACTAGCACCTCCATGCTATAAGCTGCACCGATTCAGGTGATCTGAGAGTAAATTAATTCTTAATAAATGGCTTCTAAATACACTTTCATGTTGCAGAAATGCTAGTCTATTGATGCCCAATGGGGCATGCAGCTGCAGTATAAAATACTTCAAGAAAATCAGGATGTACTACCATGCACATCCAATAATATCTTTCCAAACTGTGAATACTAATATTTTTTCCAGATGGGTTTCACATATTTACAAAGTATTTCATATGTGGGCAGAAAACATGACCTTGTAGGCTCTGTTGCATGGTTCTGACTAACTGTTGCACACTGAATGCATCAAGCCAGCATCCAAACTCATATGGTTGGTAATCTTTTATTTCTTTTTTTCAGTAGCCAGGAATATGGTGGCACACGTACTGAGTTTCACATCAGAATCCAGACCCTGAATGACTGACTGGTGGCTCTCCTAGGGCCGTGATGTAAATCCTATTTACATCAAAACATGAAGTGGTGGGTTTTTTCCAGAGTGGCTGTGTAGAGTTTTAAAATTAATATTTATATTATTATTAATTGTTGGAAGTTAGTTTTCTCCTTGGAAACAGGTAGATGTAGCCTAAAGAACAAAAGTTCAATGGAAGTTCAAATCGTTACTCACCTAATGTACGCAACCTATCAGAGATGTGAAACTACTTGAAAAATCCCAGTTAGATCAAGAAATCAATGAGGAGGTGATGAACTCAAGGTATGCACTAGATTTATGTGTTAAACCAGCCATCTGGTAGCTATTTAAATCTATCCAAATCATTTTGTCAACAGATGAAGATAGCAAGTAATTATTCATGGAATGGCTGCTTTTCAGAGAACATTTGTGTTCCTGTCCTGCCAGTTTCCCCAGTCACTTGGAAAAATTCATTCTGAATTTGTGTGGAGAGGCATGGACAGAAAAATTAATCTCCTGGGAATTTACTTTTTTAATAGTCTGTGAAAAGACAGATGGAGCTCCTTTTCCGACTCTTCTCATTGCCTCTAATAGTTTTCCCTTGGCCTTGTTCCCTGATTCAGCCAGGTGGCTGTGGGAAAGAGGATTTCACGCTCCTCCATTCTACATTTAGACATGGGCAGCCAGTAGAAATGGTACTATAGAAAGTTTCAACTCCAGTGAGAAGTTCAAATCTGCCACTCATCCTGTAGAAACCTCTGGAGTGCTGCCCTTTCTCCTAAGTCCCCTTCTCCACTCACACACAGGCAGGAAACATTCACAGAATCTGAAACAGAGGTCATTCCTAAGCTCCAGCAACTTTATTTTGCAGACACCTCATGTGCAATGAATGAAGTACTAATTTTAGGGTTTTCTTCCAGCTTTGTCAGAGAAGAACATGAAAGGACAGGTGGAGTCTGTGCTACACGGTGACAGGGGAGTTGAACAGCTGGAGTGTCACTAGAGTGAAGCTATGTCAGTCACAATGTCAGTGTTGAAGTGGTGCAGCACTTGCTGTGGACAAGAAGCTGGGAAAATAATTTCATAGGCTGGGAGAGGACTTCAGAGGAGATGCTCTTCATTTTACACTCCCCAAAGTTGCTTTTTCGAAGGAAGGAGGAGGGCTTTGAGTATGGCTGGTTTGTCCAGAATCTCAGGAAGTATCTTCCTGCTAGCTTAATTTCTCGCTCTTTCTACATAAAAAGTGGTGAAGTTGTAAAGGACAAAAAACTTTTTGGAAATGTTTGATACTTCTTCTGCATCATCTTCTCATGAAAACAATGCATCGTGTGTCATGTGTGAGTATATATAATTGGTGTGTTTCACTGTTGATTAGCCACCTCCTGGCCAATCTTGAAAGAAAGTCCCTTTGCTAACATATCTGTAGAATTGTTGAATAGAATCATAGAGTCACTTGGCTTGGAAAAGGCCCTTAAGATCACTGAGTCCAACAGTAAACCTAACACTGCCCAGCATACTTCTAAACCATGTCCCAAAGCACTATACATCTTTTATATAACTCCAGGGATGATGATGCCACTTCCAAAGCCTGACAAGGCACTTTCAAAGCCTGACAACCCTTCCATGAAAACTTTTCTCCAGGGACAGGATTTAAACCTCCCCTTGTGCAGCCTGAGGTCCTTTCTTCTTCTCACTTGTTACTTGGCAGAAGAGATGCATGACCACCATGCTACAGCATTCTTTCAGATAGCTGTAGTGATGAAGTCTCTCCTGAGACTTCTTTCCTCCAGGCAAAGTGACACATGCACCCTCAACTGCTCTTCATAAGACTGGTGCTCTTGATCCTATACCAGCTTTGCTGCACTTGTTTCAAAGCATTCCAGCACCTTTCTTCTAGTGAGGGGGCCCAAAACTGAACACAGTATTAAAGATGTAGCCTCACCACTCCTGAGTGCAGGGGATGATCACTCCTCTACTCCTACTGGCCACAGCATCTCTGATACAATCCAGAATGTTATTTGCTTTCTTGGCCACTTGGGCACAATGCTGGCAACCAACATTCCCAGGTCCTTTTCTACCAGGCAGCTCTCCATCTACTCCTCCCCAAGCCTGTAGTGATACATGGGATTGTTGTGACCCAATTGCAGGGCTCAGCACTTGGCCTTGTTGAACCTCATCAAAATATCATATTATCACCTTTTATGTAAGCTACCCAATGTTGGCTCTTGAAGAGCTGTGAGAGGACAAAACCAGCACAACACATCAACCTCAGTGTGGGGTGGTAGTCTGTGAGGTGTTTCAAGTAGGGAGAGTGAAGTCAACCTACCAGATCAAGAGGTGAGTTTGATTGATGGTCATCACCTTCTCAGAATGAGCTTAGCTATGGTATCTGCCCAGCAGAAATCTGTGACTTCCGCGCTCAAGAGAATAGATGTGGCAACCTAGACAGAGCTCACATGTTAAAAAAAGCCACCCAGGTTTTGGGCTGCAGGAGTGACAGCACCTTTCACTGGTAATGGATGGCAGTAATGAGAATAGCTGTTCAAGGAGTCAGTCAACAGGTTCCCCTGGGAAACCACGAACATTGCAAATCTTTAAGGATTCTTTCCAGAGGGTGGAAAAACTCCATGTATAAGAAATGGAGAAAGAAATGTAAGAGACTTGCATGGATGTGTTAAGACCTGCTGCTAAAACTGAAGGGTAAGAAGGAAATGCGTATGCAAATGACACAAAGAAGAATGTAACACCTCTCCAATGAAGAACGGCTGAGATAGTTGGGGTTGTCAGCCTGGACAGGTCTTTAGGCAGAACTTATTGTGGCCTTTCAGTACTTAAAGCAGGCTTGTAAGAAAGCTGGGGACAGGCTTTTTAGCAGGACCTGCAGTGATAGAAAAAGTGGTAATGTTGTTAAACAGAAAGAGGCTAGATTCAGGCTAGATATAAGGAAGAATTTATTGCTGAGGGTAGTGAGTTGATGGCAGTGTTTGTACAGGGAGGCGCAAGACGTGCCATCCCTGGAAACATTAATGATCTCATTGAATGGAGCTCAGAGCAGCCTTACCTAGTTGAAGATGTCCCTGGTCATTGCAGAGTTTGGACTGGATGCCTTTTAAAAGTCCCTTCCAACCAAAACTCATCTGTGGTTCTGTGATTCTGAATACTGATCATTTGTGCGAAGTTGGTAGTTGTTTTGTGTCTGCCACAGTAGCTGATTTGTGTAGCAGACACAAATCAGTAGCTGATCAAGTCCCTAGTGATGTACTCAGTCTAGCCTTTGCTGCTTAAGACAAGACAAAACCTTTTTTTGAGTTACACTGTGAAGCCCTAGTTTGGTTTAGTTTCCAGCTATGGAATGAAACATGATGCATTATTAGCTCTTGATAATGCTAGTGTCTGAAATGGTCTTTCTCTGTAACTCCGGAGTTTAAACTCCTGCCACCCTCTTGACTGTAAAAAGAGGATGTTGAAAACTTTCAGAAAGTATCAAGACTTAAAGGGCTTGTTATGAAGCGGTACTTGCTTTGGTTAATTTAGTGTTCAGAGCGTTATCACTTACATAACATGTCCTTGTTCCTCACGTTCTTCTGGAGCATGAATATTCATCTTCTGGAGTATTCATCTTTTGGAGTATTCTCACTTTCTTCTCGAGTGTTCATCTTCTTCATCTTATGAGTGCATATTAAAGAGCACAGTTAAGGATTAATAGCCATTGACATGAGTGAGGCTGCAAAGACTTGCTGCTCACTTGCAAAGTGATTTATAATCTGACTTCATAAATGCCTGGGTGGTTCTGTCTACTACTGTGTTGAAGAAAAAATGTTCCTGTTCAGAGACAGAGTGAACATATATCCTTGTTCCTCTGGCACATTTTGATATATGGCATGAAGCATAACAGCTACTTTTTGATATCACTGTAACATAATTTACAATTTTACCGCTAGAATGATTTTTATGTAATCATTAACTGTGTAGGAGTATTTGCTGCCTTCCCCACAGACTTCAATTATTTACATTCCAGAGACTCAAACTGGATTCCAAATTGCAATTTTGTTTTTCAAACAGAAGAGACCAAAACAAGTTTTGAGATTCACAATTAGATGTGGTAATCCCTTGTCTATTTTTTTTAAAGCAGCTGCTATCCGTAGGACAAAGCACTTAATTGCTAGGGACAACATCCAAGCTATGGTTAGTCTAGATAGATTTATGCTACACAGATCTTGAAATTCAGCAGGAATGTTTCAGTTTGTACTAACAAATGGTGTAGCACTGATCATCTTCAAACAGTTCAGAAACAATTTCTAGGTATCTTTTTATTTTTAGAAAAGAATAGCAAAACTGTTGACAACATTTGATGTCTCCCTAGGCCTTCAGGATCATGAATATTCAGGTATGATCTTACTGTGAATCCTGGCACCATCAATGATAAAGGGCACTTCAGATATGCCTAGATGTATGCTCACCTGCCCTGGGTGAGAGCAAAGGCTGAGGAGCAATGTGTGAGGACCTATTCTGGCTTAATTTTCCACTGTTTTGACAGAAAGTCACAAATTTCCATGGTAATTTGGAGAGGTGAAAATTAATGCTGGTCCATGTGGCTACATCCCAAAAATAACTTTAACAATAGTTTCCAAAAACTGTCTTGTAACAAAAAATTCTCAAAAAGTCTGGAGAATTGGTTTTACGAAAGATATTTGGACATTGTGGAAAAGAAGTAGGACTTGTAACAGTTTCTGTGGCAGTATGCAAGGAGGGAATTTCAGTTTACTGAACCTTGAAAAATAATCACCTTCTCAAGAAATAAAAAAAATTGATAATAAAATAGCTTGTTGTAGCTTTAGTTGACTTAAGTATGAGTGAATTATTGAAATATTTCTTTATATACCAAAGGAATTTTATTCCATTGATATGGTCATTTTTATTTTTTTTGTGGCTAAATGTTCATTTTGCTGATGAACTTGCAATTTGACTTCCAGTAATCTTACTCAAATTGAGATTCTTTCTTCTCAAGGTGAAGAAAGGTATGCACATAGCCAAGAAAGTTTCCTAAGACTATATTTCTCAAATGTTTATAATAATTTACCTTTACTCTTCCAGGCCTACTTATGATATCACTGTAAAAGGTAAGTAATTTCCCAAAGGCACGAAGTTATGTTCTCAATCATAGTACTGTTTTCTGAAGGGCTATTTCTGTAAGCTTACAATCAAGAAATGTCACCTTCCTCTTCCTCAGACAGGACTTTACTAGTGCTTTCTTGGGGTGATATTAACATGCTGAGTGTTGGCCTTACAGAAGTCCACATAGACAACATCCATAGCACATTGCAGGGGGTTTTGGACTAGGTGGTCTTTAAGGGATGTACATATCACATTGCTGTCTAGCAAATGTGAAAGGATTCAAGGTCTTCTGGAAGAAGGAAGGTACTTACATTCCCCAAACAGATTCAACAGTGCAGATAAATGCTGCCTTCAGTTCCTACAAGAAACTGAAACACAAGAAACTGAAGGAAAGATACCTCTGCTACTTTAACAGAGAAGAGTGGACTTGGGAAAATAAAATCGCACTTAATATCTGCACTTAGCTTTTCAGAAAAGTGAACAATTAATACAACAGCAGCAGCAACAAGAAGAGCAAAAAACCAAGAAAACAGAAAGTGTCCATAGTACTAGCACCAAATAGAATCTTTTTCTGTCAGTGATCTTACTGGAACCCACAACTACCTAGGCAAAAATCAATCTTAACATAACTGAAAATTCACTAGCACAGCAAAATTTAACAGAGTAAGATCTGTCCTTCTTGCCATTCCCACTCTCTCAGAGGGAATTTCTTGTATATTTGTTATGACTGACATTTTCACTTTCTTCTATTGAGGGGTGAATGGCTTTATTTCATCAAAAGAGTGGTTGTAAGAAGAGTGCTTGAAAATTCAGTGCTTTAACTTAAGGAAGAGAATTATTCTAGTTGTTCTTAAAAACTCTATTTCAATATATAAGCAATTAATTTGCATCAAGAACTCAGTTTATATCAGGTAAAATTTTTCACTATAGCCAAGTGTTTTGGTTGTGACAACTGGTACTTCTAAATACGTGCACTTGGTCCAGGGAGCAGTAAAAGACACTCCTGCTGTCTTTTGGATATAAGCAATAGCAAAAAATAAATATGCTACTAGGCTACATTGCAGGGATGAAATTAGTAAAGATCCTCTTTCATATTCTTATGAGTTCTTCCATATGGGAGGTAAACTAATACTGAAGATAATTTAAAAATCTGAGTACTATGCATGTGAGCTGTTCTACAGTAAATCTCAGAAAAGCCTTGCTATTAGAAGGAAGAACACAGAGAAAATTCTTGTTCAGAGAGAGGAATTTCTGGTTATTGGTCTGGCTGAAGATAACCTATTTCAAGATGGCACGTGGTAGATAAATGCAAAGTGAGATCATCCATTTTCAGGTACACAGAAACCATGGCAAAATATCCTTAGGGGAATAAGTTTGCTTGTTTCCCATAAAAAGTGAGGATAATTTATCAGATGGACATGTAGAAGTTTTCCTGCCTTGTCTTGATCTTTTTCACAGTAACCGAAGGAGAAATACTGTCTTCACAATTAAGAATTCTAGTTGTCTTTTTTTCTATACGTGTGTTACCATGCTGAAAGCTCACATAAATATGTTTTGCCAGAAACTGCCATTTTGAAGGGCCCTCCAGGGAAAGGTGGGGATCCCTTGGTCTTCACAAAGAAATTTAGCTCTCAGTGCTCATGAGCCTGCATGTCAAATACATATTTCTTTGTTTGCATTCCACATTAGAAAAAATTGATTAGGATGGCTGATTAGTTTATTAGTAATAGGAAATAATATGCAAGTGAACTTTTTTTTTTTGCTGCAGTTTACATCTGTTTCTGAGGAGATGCAGAAGCAAGACTCGTGGAAGCTGTTTCAGGCTTCTGAGGACAGAACTCTACAGTGGCCTAGTGCTTTCTCTGGCCTCAAGACTTCTATGTGCCACACCACAGTACCAGTACAGAGGGTTTGAATCTGTGCTGAGACTCAGCCAGCAGTAGTGCCTGAGCACACTTTGTGAAGTTAAAACAGTATCTATACTGGCTTTGTTACGACATGCAAGACACAGCCTAGTCTGCTTCCTTCTGCCACTTCATCTGTTGTATAAATAGTGTAAACCGTAGCTTGACTTTCATCAGGAACAGCTCCAACATAACATGCAGGCAGCAGGCAGGTTCCCTTAGAAGTTTCTGCCTTCTGCCTCTGTCTTGCTGCACTGGTGCCAGAAGCAGCCTCAAGAGCCCACAGGGGACCTGGCTCTTTTCAGTACACTCATCTTAACACATACATTGAGCAACTAACACTGGTACCAAGCACAGCCTCAGGGGACGCTTTTATACCACAGGTTTCTGCAAGGTTGGTCTCCATTCCCACGCCGAGTTGCTCTCACAGTTATGTTCTTGGTGTTTCCAGAGGCAGTGTTAATCCTGCTCTCAGAGGGCCTCCTGCTGAAGCACTTCTGTAGCACTGTGTTGCCATTGCCCTGGAAATCTTCTCAGACCCGTCCTTTAGGCAGAAAGTACCCTGGTGGGCTGGTCTGAAAACAGTGCCCTTAGTGAGAGATCATCTGGTCCAATCCTCCTGCCAGAGCAGGAGCACCTAGATCACTAATTGAGGTCACACAGGAAGGTATCCAGGTGGCTTTTGAATGTCATTGACTTAGGGGTTTTTTTGGTTTAAATATGCTTTCATAAGTGTACACAGAGGATTCACTTTTCTGCCTCAAGACTACACTTTTGAGGTGGCTTTTCATACAGTTTTTGATTTCCAGGAGAGACTGAAGATTATGGACACCAAATGACAAGCGCTGTAAAATGATGGGACTTTCAGTGGCTGTTTGCACTTCAGGACAAAAAGGTGGCTGAAGTGTACTGAAAAGAAAGCTTTTCAAATCTTCACTAAACACTAGTAAATAAAAAAAGTCATTTGGACTATGCAGAAATAACTGAGGCAAAAAAGAGAAGGCAATAACAGTCTTTAAACAAAGTGACACCTGGTACAAATCCCACTTTTTTATTGAAAGGAAAGTGCTGTGGGCCCTTTATCGTGAGGATCCTGTCACTCTTACTGGTTCACACAGAGCCCTGAAAATACAGTCAAAGGTGTTGAGACAACCCAGGTGAGAAACTAACAAAAATAGATGCAAAACCTGCAATAATTTCAACCCATGATCTGTCACTAGTTTGCTGACACGGAGAAAAGCATCTGCTCCAGGAGAAAGCAATGCCTCTTACACTTAAAAGAAGTGGTGGTTGACACCAACCTCTGTACGATCAGAAATTTACTTTTATCTACAGCTAGCTCATTTTAGGAGATGACGGTATTCTGCAGGCCACTCCTAGTGCCATGGAAAAACATGATCCTGCTTGCTGTGTGTAATAATTCTGGGCTATTTCTTACTGTGAATCAGGCACATGCATATTTCTGCTGTCAGCTGAGGTTCTTTCAGAAGGTCCCTCTGCAACAAAGCAAGAGGTGTGCATATGTCAGTGTATTAAAGGTTCCTCATGCTGTGAAACCCAGCTCAGGAAGTTTGTCACAGGCTCCCAATGTTTTCATATTTGGAGCTCCAGCAATCTTGTAATAGCACCAAAGCCTGGTGAGAAGTATGGCTTTGATTTCAGCAGACAAGTAATGAGGCCTAAGACAAATTTACCTCTTTTTAAAGCATAATTTAGCAGACTGCTATTCATTCTTATTTCAGTGACACAAAATGGAAGCTCACCAATGCAAAGACCAGGAGATCCCTAATTATGAACTCTTGCTGAAATTTAAAACACTCCCAAGCAATTAAAGGATAACTTCTCAAATGCAGTAGTAAAGATCACAAATGATAGAGCACAGTGAAATATTCCATATTTCATCACATGGACACTTTCCGCACACTTTAAATTGACAGAAATAGAATATAAATTTGTTGCTGATTAAATGCTGAGAATAGTTCATCCAAGTACTAAAACCAGCTTTTACACTGAACAGCTTGGCTGATGAAATTATTTTACAATGTGATTACTCCTTGATGAAAAGTCTCTAGTTTCAAGACAGAAAAATCATGTTGCGTTACTTTACTGATATACCATAATAAATATTTCATGTTTAGTTTCAGTCACGTCTTAGCTCTCAGCAGGTCTTCAGTGGAAAGCTGGAATATCAGCACCGGTCACTGGAGGGCTTTATGCACTTTAACATGTCTCAAATAAACTCGAATTGGTAAAATTTTATGTTTTAGGATCCATATATATTTTAATATCTCTTCTGTATCTGACAACAGGGATGCCACTTGGGATCATGAGTTCATGGTATAGATGATTATCCACCAGAAAATTCATAGTTGGCCTGAAAAGGAAAGACCAAATTTCCTCACAGTGCAGTTGATTTGAAAAAAAAAAAAATCTAAGGAACTTGAGAATTATGATAAAGGCAACTAATTTCCCAGATGAAATAATACTACTTGAACTGAATGAATTCTACTTAAAAAGAGACATGTATTGTTTTGCATTACAATGAATTCCAATGCATTCCAATGAAATCAGTAGAATTTTGTCAGATAAATACAACCTGATTGAAAAGCAGTAGACCCTATCAGATACAATCTATACCAAACAGAAATGTTCCCTTGCTTTAGCATGCTGATCAGCATGTTAAATTGGATTTCTAGCTTTTGCTAACAGCATTGATTATTTTTCATCAATTTTTCTCACCTACAGACCTCTAGAAGCATTTAATTTCAGCAATACAGAGGGAGAAATAGAATAAGCTGGCTGTCCTTGGATTTCAGTCAGTGTTATGGCCCAGGAACAGCTTTAATGTCCCATCCATTGCTATGAAAGCAGAAAAGTTGTACAACACACTTCTTCTATTGGAGAAACAGAAAAGGGTTTTCACACAGAGCTCTTCATCAATGGTGGGATGTCAGCTCATCTGGAGAAAGCTGTTTACAGACCATCTGAAAGGGGGACAGAGAAAAGGATTGACTTGTAGCATGCAGATTCACAGAGACCCACGTATCATTGTTTCAGAAGGAACAGTTCACAAGCTAAGCTCCCTCCCAGGATTTTGTGCAGACGTTCTTATGCAGCAGATAACCTCAGCTGACCTTTCCAACATTCAAAGAGTAATAGCTTTACTGAAATGAACAATTTATACAGTGCACCAGACAAAACAACCTTTTGATCCAAACAATCTCTATCTTTCTTTGTCTTACATAGCTGTGGTAGGAGCATATGAACAGGAAGACCAGTTGCAAGCAAAAGCTGTGCAGCTTTTGATCAAATTCCCCTACCTCCCTCTTTCGTTTTATCTGAACAATATCTTGTTCTAAACCCACATGTTGGGGGCTGGAAAAGCAATTAGTCCTTAAAACTTTTGTGCCATCATGTATTTGGTGTTCCTTTTACTCTCTTCATGACCTTTTCAAAACCATGCTATTAAAATCCCTTTAGCACCTCAGGATTTATTTCAAACTTATTCTAATCCAGAGAGTTTCAGAGACAGGTAAGATTTCCAGTGCAAGCAGTGCAGTTATCTTGCATTTTTTCTGCAAACTCAAGCACATCAAGGCAGAAGAATTAATAGTTAACTGCCTTCTAAAACTCATGTTGACTAGAAAATTACTTTTATCAGATGAAGGATAATGCATATTTCATTACAGCACAATTATCTGAAATCTGGCTCAGAATGAGAAACCACTATGTTTCTTACAGTCTCAAAGAATAAATGTATTTCCTTCTGAAAGTGAATGTATGTGCATATTGCTCAGACTGAACTGAATCCCTTGATACAAGCCCACCACACACCTTCTGTATTTTTATTGCTACTATTTTTATATTTTGGGAAATGCCCAAAACAAGTACTTCCATTTCTGTCTTAGTAAGTTTTTGAAGCAGTGTAAGGGGACTTGACTGACTTCTGTGTACAGAGCAAATTAACCACAGAAACCTTCAATCTACTATAAATTTTAGTATATCCACTGTGTCATATTAATAATTTTTATTTGAAATGCAGGTAAATGCAAACTTCCTGTGTCTAGGACTCTCTCCCTACAGCAGTTTCTATGAAACCTAAGCATGCTGAACCAAAAGGATATTCCATTGCAGTACAGTGCAACTGCTGTCCTTTGCAGAACAAAATAAGATCAGGGGAAAAATAAGTAAAAAACATTGTCCAGGGAATGAGAACTGATGTAGATGGCTGATGTAGATCACATGGAAGCATATGAACTTAGTTGCTTGTCTTGAGTTCATGAGCTATGACTACAAGCATAACTTCCCTTGAAGTAGGTGGCTTATGCACATGCTCCCCTTTGCAGGTGTTTGGTTTGCAGGCATGGCCAGTGAGCCGAAAGTTGGGCAGAAGCGGGTGACATTTGCAGTAGCTTGTGTTGAATCTCACTTTTAAAGTGCAAGTTCAACAAAATAATCATAGAATCATAGAATAGTTTGGGTTGGAAGGGACCTTAAAGATCATTGAGTTCCAACCCCCCTGCCATAGGCAGGAACACCTCCCACTAGATCAGGCTGCCCAGTGCCTTGTCCAGCCTGGTCTCGAACACCTCCAGAGAGGGAGCATCCACAACCTCTCTGGGCAACCTGTTCCAGTGCTTTACCACCCTCACTGTAAAGAATTTCTTTCTTATGTCAAGTCTAAATCTACCCCTTCCAATTTACATCCATTGTTTCTAGTCCTCCCATCCGATATCATATTAAAAAGTCCTTCCCCTGCCTTTCTGTAGGACCCCCTCAGGTACTGGTAAGTTACTGTAAGATCCCCCCTGAGCCTTCTCTTCTCCAGGCTGAACAACCCCAACTGCTTCAGCCTGTCCTCNCTGGACGCAATACTCCAGGTGGGGTCTCACCAGAGCCAAGTAGAGGGGCAAAATCACCTCTCTGGACCTTCTGGTCACACTCCTCTTGATGCAACCCAGGATTTGGTTGGCCTTCTTGGCTGCAAGTGCACACTGGTGGCTCATGTTGAGTTTGTCATCAACTGATACACACAAGTATTTCTCTTCAGAGCTGCACTCAAGCCACTCTCCACCCAGCCTGTGTGTGTGCTTGGGATTACTTCAACCCAGGTGCAGGACCTTGCACTTGGCCTTGTTGAACTTCATGAGGTTGGCTTGGGCCCACCTCTCAAGCTTGTCAAGGCCCTTCTGGATGGCATCCCTTCCTTCAGGTGAATTAACTGCACCACACAGCTTGGTGTCATCTGCAAACTTGCTGAGGGTGCACTCAATCCCACTGTCCATATATCCTACAAAGATGTTAAATAGCACTGGTCATATGCCTTGGGAGGAAGCACAAGCATCCTCCTGTGATGAGTATCTGGGGCCACAAATACCATAGCAGCATGTAATTGTCCATGCAGAAGTCCCATTTTCACCTCTTAACAATCATAATGAAAACTTTTCCATGAGCAGGTCTCAGGAGTGCAGCATTATCATGTGGATCCAGGCACAAGATGCCAAAGAGATTGGATCTGGTCAGGCAGACTCAGGAATACGTTCTGGAGATCCCAGGTTTCTGGTCAAACTTGTTTCCATGCTGGTCACAAAACCACATCACTTCCTTCACCTGGAGGTTAGCTATTGGCGTCAGAAGACTGCAGAGTTCATGTATGCACTTATGATTATCATCTACATCCTTCTTTTCTCAGACTTCCAAAATATGACTGGCAATGAACAGTTATCAGCACTTTAGTTCTAAGGTGTTTTTTCATGGCTTAACTCCTTAACCCTGGTCTGTCTTTCTTCCTTTGCTTATTATGTGGAATGAGATTTATAGTAATGCTTTTTAGAAACTTCAGGTACTTCGTCCCACTCAGTGCACCTCAATAATGAGGTTGCAACCTGCTAAAGACAACCTGTACCACAGCTCTCATTTTTAGGAGTCAATAACAGGTTCTCAGATCCTCACCACATGATACATGGGAGATGAATCCAAGTAGGTAGGACACAACAGCTTAGATGATTCAGCATTGGACTGCAGGACAAAAATCTAGTATCTCATCAGCCTCATCATGCAGCTGCTGAAGGAACTGCAAAATGAGGACAAACGAGGTGGCTTTGACATCAGCCTTGTCTAAAATACATTTCCCTCATGTGTCCATTTTGATGTACAGGATTTTCAGGCTGTGTTTACCGTGGTTTGCTGGCAATCTCCACAGCCCTCTCTCCCTCTGCCTTGCATTACTTTTAGCAAGCCAGATGCAACTTCCCCTTCCTCATGTGAGGACAAACCACAAATCTGAGGAGACAATTGCTTGCTACAACTTTTCTTACAGTGCTAGTGAAGCTAGCTAGCTGCAAAGTGTCCTTTGCAGAAGGGATTTTTCAACACTCTGTGTGCCTATGCCAAAATGCCTTAACATATTTGCTCATCTTTACTTCTGTGCTAAACTAATTACATTGCTGGACTCTGTCACTGTTGCTTTGAGGGAAACTGGAATAAACTAAATAATTGAAGTCATAGAAGTGGCAAGTGTCCTGTGTCCTATTCACCTGCTCTTCCTGCTCTACGAAGGATGTGAGCTGATGTGCAAAGGAATGACATCACATCAATCCTGTTTCTTTCTTTTGCCAGAATCAGCTGCTAAGTGAAACAACAAAGTCTGCGCAGGAATACTAACAGAGCTTTGTTTTTCCTCCTCGTTAAAAGCCAGCAGCTGCTTAGTGTTTCACAGAGCAAGATAAGCAATGTAACATTTGTGGCCATTCACATGCATCGATTTGTTTTAGTTTGTTTTGTTCTCAACAGAATTTCTTAGTGCTTTGGGACTGGAAAAAATCCCTAAGAATATAAAATAATGAAACTGCTAGGAAGAAAAAAAAATCACGTAAACAACTTGTGAGTTAATAGTTATTCTGTAAAGTGGCTTTGCTGACAGAAGAATTCAAGCAAGATGATCTTGGCAAGCATGATGTTGTATTAGCTGTACAAACCTCATACAGTCTCTTAATAGTTGGGTGGGATCTTCTTTCCACATTTCATGGAGAGACTTATTTACAGGTTGTAAAGAAGATGAGTTTCTGCAAATTGCAATCGTTTACACAAAAATCTTGCAGATTTCCACATCAGGTTTTTTATTTACTTAGCAACTGTCTCCAACTCCTCCTTTTATTAATTTACCAGATTTACTTCATGGTTTCCTTGATGGATTGATGGAAAAAGAGAAAAAAATGAAGGTAGGGAGGTAGAAATGAGAGGAATTGATATTAAATCTTCAGTCGTGGTTCTATTTTTCTAGCATCATGAAATTCTTGATGTCCCTTATACTGTAGTTAGGCCCATCTCCATGATTGAGGAGAAGACACATTTCTATGGCCCTGCAGCTTAAACTATTTCCAGGAGCAAATGGTCAGTGCCCTGAATGGTAACATAAGAAATGCAATAATTAATAATTAGTAATTAATAATCTCAGCATATATGTGGATTCAATGGGAAATGGAAGCTGAGTGAAACCTTAAAAGACCCCATCCACTTTCCATTCCTCTCTTTGCATTATTTGCATGATCTCTCCTGCTGATATAAGCCAATATAAAAGCACATCCAATATAAAAGCACATCTGCTATTCCAGAGATGGGCAATGAAGCTAGTGAGGAGTCTGGAAATACATCTTATGAGTGTCTGAGGGATCTGGGATTGTTTAGCCTAGCGCAGAGGAGGCTGAGGGGAGATGTCATCTCTCTCCACAACTGCCTGAAAGGAGGCTGCAGAGAGGTGGGGATGGGTCTCTTCTCTCAAGTCACAGACAATGAGACTTGAGGAAATGGCCTCAAGTTATGCCAAGTGATTATTGAATTGGATATTCTGAAAAATTTGACACTGAAAGAGTCACCAAACTTTAGAACATGCTGCACAGGGAAGTGTTTGAAGTACCATCCCTGTGGGTATTTAAGAGACAGGTAAACAGAGAGCACAGGAAGGGTTCTTGTTAGAGTTATGGTGATGGTTGGACTAGATGATACAAAAAGTCCCTTACAGCCAAGACAATTCTATGATTCTGTCTCAAGGCTGTATTCATTTAGTCTGCATGCAATAAAGACCTAAGAAGTATATCACATACATCTGACTCAAGATTTCTTTAATCTTAGAATCAACAAGAGCAAAATTTCTGTCACTTTTTTTTTCATAATCTGAGACACTGGCATTACAATAGGCTGAATGCTATAGCCAAAAAAAGATTATTTATTGCAACATTCATGAAGTAAAGAGATGAAATGAGTGTAACTTCTGAACATTGAATGTTTTACTTTGAAGGATTTTCTAACATGAGTGCTAAAATTTAGTTTCTGCAATTAAATTAAAGTCCATAAAGGAATGATTAGGTTTTATATAAGAGTCAAAGCTTGACTTCACCATTCATCTACTGTTCTACACACCTGCAAATTAGAACTAGAACCACAAAAAATCAGGGAGTAATTAGCTGATGATTAATGGAGACTAATGATTTTGCTGCTACAAAACAAGCCAGTTTTAATGTCATCATAGTTTCAGATAGACTTCACACTGCTACAGTTTTTCTGCAGGAATTTGCTGTGGACTGTATTACACTTTGAAAGTTAGTTGAGAGTCTCTTGGAGAAGATAAAGTGTATGTTCCTACTAAGTGTGTTTGAGGCAAGCAAAGAAATAATCATCAATAAAACCATTTCCAAAGAAAGTCTTCAGATGGTAAGGTTAAAGCAACAGAAAGTTGTTTTATGAACTTGAAGATAACCAGAAACAAAAACATAGAAAGGAGTGAACCACCTTTATTTATCTGAAAATAAAGTTTAACACAAAGTCCTAATGAGCATTTTTAAAATTTGAGTGACATTTTATAATTTGATTAGAAATTAGATGGGAGGTGATGTCCATCTGTGCACTCTTGTCACAGACATTTTTTGTGGGGGCCTGGTATGAGCAGAGATTTGGGGAATGTAATCTCTTTCCCATCAATTAAAAGAGTATGTGTTGCTGGGGTAGTTGAGATCTTGAGGGGGAAGCAAGCCCTTGTACTCTTAGCAGAGCTCAGGAATTGCATGTGAACTCCAAAAGGCATGTTATTCTTATGCTTCAAGTACTTGGAGCTTAAAGCATGCAGCACATGGGGTTTCAGGTTGCACTGCTACTTCCTGTAACTTTTCATATGAAAAAAATTTACTTTGTAGTCTGATCAGATCAGTGAAGCCACAATGACAGTGTGCCATATCTACCTAAGAAGTTAGGGGGTATTAAGGAGGTATCATACTATCAGGATGATACATGTTACAGAAGTTACAGGATCTCAAGTACATTGGCAATGCCATCTTCTGAATGTTCATGAATGCAATGGAAAGAGTCCTAGGAAATTCCATTACAATTACCTTCCTGAGAATAACAAGTGAAGGAACAGGAAGAACTGAAAGGATTTCCAGGCTATGAGTGCTGTAAAAATACATAGAAAATATAAGCACGGTGACAGAACAACCTGGTCATCTCATTGGTCTCTCATGTTATGTTTCTGCTGTTTTCTTTTCATATGGTAGCTGAGATAAAGAAAATCATAGCATATTGAATTAGAAGTGAAAATGCTATTTGAAGGTTAATTTGACCCTTTAGTCCATGAAATCTCAGTTTTGCCTCAAAGCACAATGTAAAACTAATTAAAGAAACTTTAAATCTTTGATGATCTCAAGTTCTTTTCTAGACAGCCTTGTAATCCCTTTGCCATGAGCAGGCAAAATGCTATGAATGAAAGAACAGATTGCATCCAGATTGTTGGAGCCAAGTGAAAAATATGAGAAAATTTTAATGAAAAGCCACCAGCATGTGCTCTGCTCCGCTTCCCTTTGATATTTGAATGATGTGTTACCATATTAGAGCTGCAGACCAAGACAGGCTCTTTTTCACAGACTTCAGCAGAAGGCATGCAGTGCCCCACTTCAGCTGCCCCTTCCCTAGAGTGAAAAACAAAACAGCTAAAGCAGCCTGGTGCTTCTGGCATTGTTCCACATCACAAAGCACTGGGTTGATTAGATTGTTAGGAGAAACTGTAAATTGATCCAGGCAAAATATACAGACACTGTCCAGGAGGAAAGGTGAAGCCCATCTGGATTTGAAATTGATGAGGGAAGTGAAGGTCTCCTTCATGTGAAAGGCTTCTGCTGGTACTTCATCAGCAATAGAAAGTCTAGGGAAAATACAGGACTGATGAATGGGATGGGGGATCTAAATTAATGAATGCAGGTAAGGACAAGGTGCTCAAGGCCTTCTTCACCTTGGCCCTTATTTGTAAAACACGCCTTCAGCAATTCCAGGCTATGGCCAGTGAAAAAGTTCAGATCAAAGATGTATTCATGGTAGAGGAGGATCAGGTTAGGGAGCCCTTACACTAACTGGACATATACAAGCCCATGACACCTGATGGGATGCACTCAAAATTGCTATGGGAACTGAGTAATGTAATGAGAAGGCGATTCTTTCTTATCTTGGGAAATGAATGATAATCAAGAGAAGTTTCTGTGGACTGAAAGAAAGCCTTCCTGTCTTCAGGAAGGGCAGGAAGAAAGATCTGGGGAATCTGAGGCCATTCATCCTCATTTTGATTGCTGTGAAAGTGACAAACCAGAAAATCCTGGAAATAATTTCTAGTTGTATGAAGGACAAGAAGTGATTGTCAGTAGTCATGGGCTTATGAAGAGGAAACCTTGTCTGGCCAACCTGACATCCTACTACAATGAGGCAGCTAGATTGGTTGATAAGGGAAAAAGAGTGGATTTTGTTTACCTTGACTTTACTAAGGCCTTTGACACTTTCTCTTACAGCAACCTCATAGAGATGCTGAGAAAATACAGACTGTTTATGGAGGGAACTGAAAACTGACTTAACTGCCGGTTCAAAAGGCTCTTTTCAGCTCTACAAAATATAACTGAAATCCAATTGCTGATGAGAGACCCCAGCAGTCAATACTTGGGCTAATTCTTTCTCACATCTTCATTAAGACAAGTTTAATAAGGACAAGTGCAGGGTGCTGCACTTGGTCCAGGCCAATCCTCATTACCATTACAGACTAGGAGGTGATGCTGAGAGGCCAGCTCTGTGGAAAAGGACATGGTGGATGAAAAGCTGGACATGAGTCAGCACTGCACACTCAAAACCCAGAAAGCCAGACACACCCTGGGCTTCATCAACAAAGACATGGACAGCAGGTCAAGAGAAGGGATTCTGCCCATTTACTCTGCTCTCATGAGACTCCACCTGGAGTAGTGTGCTCAGCACTGGAGCCCTCTGCACAGGAAGGACATGTAACTATTGGAGAGGGTTCAAAGGAGAGCCATGAGGATGATGCAAGGGGTGGAGAACCTGTCTTCCAAGGACAGACTGAGACAGGTGAGGCTATTCATGGCCTACCGGTACCTGAAGGGGACCTACAGGAAATCTGAGGGGGGACTATTTGCCATCCCATGTAGTGTTAGGGCAGTGGGGCATTGTTTTTAAACTAGAGCAAGGGTAGACATTAGGAAAAGGTTTTTCACCCTGAGGGTGGTGAGGTACTCTGGGTGAGCTGCCCAGAAAGGTGGTGGAGCCCCAGTCCTTGGAGATATTCAAGGACTGGTTTGATGAAGCTCTGAGCAATCTGATCTAGTACAGGATGTCCCTGCTTACTGTAGGGGGGTTGGACTAGATGGCCTTTGAAGGTCTCTTCTGACCCTATGTTTCTATGAACAAGGAAACAGGCACTGGCATCCAGTGAAAGGAGGTGATGGTCACAAACTGAAATACAAGATATTCCAATTAAACAGGGGAAAGTTATTTCACTCGAAGGATGATCAAGCCTTGGTAGAAGGGACCCAAAGAAGCTGTGGAGTCATTATCCCTGAGAGTTTTAAAATCTAAATGAATACAATCCTGTATTGTCTCCTCCTTGAGCAGCAGTAGACTAGACGATCGATCTCCAAATGACCTCCAGCCATTCTATTACTAAAAAAAATGACTGGAATCTGTACAAGCTTGCTGTAGAAGAATGCTGATAGATTCTGCTTTCCCTTAAAATTGCTCAGAATTTTTACATCTTTCACCATGAAAAGAAATAAATGAGCAGATTATTTTCTCAACTGGAAGAAAGTTATCTTGGTCTCAGAGTATGTGTTTCAGAAGTCCATTAGGAATTTACCAATATTCAATATCAATGGCTGAAAGCCAACTTTGCTCATTTAATCTTTCTGCTGTGCCTCATATTTGTTCAAATTCAGTGTCTTTTTCAAAGTACAGAAGAATTTCTTCTGTCTAAAATAGAAAAAAAAAATATGTTTCAGGTCCTGTAATCATAATAATCATAATCACCTAGGCTGGATGGACATTTTCAGATCACCAAGTTCAGATCTGGTGACCTACATAGCAGAAGTGCTTTGATTCTACTCTTGGGGCAGGCTGCACATGAGAACACTAAGTAGGAGATTGTCTTGGTGCAGATAGTTAGATCTTGTCATTATGGCCCTTTTTTTAGAGACATTAAACATTACCAGATTTAGAAGCACTAGGTTTTACAAGTGCTTTAAATGCTACAAATTCAAAGGTGGAATGAAGTCTAGATTGGCCTGCAGTTTCTAAAAGCTCTTTTTAAAATTTTTTAAAAGAGGAGTCTTAATGCAAGTGATAAAGTCATACTATGGTAGTACTAATATGGGAAAATACAGGAGATCTTGTAATTCTTTGTCTAGTTTCCTAAATCAGTTTCTAAATCAGTTGATAAATATTAGAACAATTCCAGAGCTCTAAAAAACTGCAAAGACACACCTGTCAACAAAACTTTCTAAAGTTGCTAGCTGTTATTTTAAAATCTGCCTACTCCCACTTCAGTAATGCAGTTTTAATTCCAGAAGAGAAGGATTAAACAGTTGGATGTCTAAAAAAGACCTGATTTAATAATCATATGTAGAAATAATAATGTACATATTCCTTTACCTCACCCTGACTCCGCTTTTGGTCTTGCTTTGATGAATAATCAAAAAATATTTAATGGAGCAGTCTCTTTCTCCCATCATTTTCCTAATTAGTTCTGCATACAGCTGAATTCAGGGTGCAAACCTTTTCCTTAGACAAATCCAGCCATTTAATGAGATTGGAGCTGAGTGTCTTCCACTGAAGGTAGCTGCAGTTACCTATTGATGTGTTATCTTAGAGAAACAGTAGAACAAGTCCAGCTGAAAACTATAGACATGAAAGAAGGGAGTTTATGTTTTGATACTGTTCATCTTTCATCTTTCATGCAGTGCAGTTTCAGAGATGAGTGGTCTGAGCAGAGGACATTTTCAGGATGGTGTAGAAATTAATAGAAGAACCTCCTTACATAAATGTATTTACATATTTTTCATGGAAGATTAAAGGTGTTCCCTCATAACACAGTGTCTGGAGAAACATGACTAGAATTCCAGTTCAGTTCTCATATAACAGATCACTAATATGTAACTAGAGATATTTCAGATGTGAAAAAATATTTCAAAATATTATGTTAAAAGCAAGATAACAAATCAGGTGAGTCTCACTTACTGGGAGATGGTGGAAAGAACAGAATTTTACCCATAGTTGTTCTTTGGTTTTTTTCCAGAACTGGCTTGTGTTTATAGAATAAGCCTGGGCACACAATCTTTGCCTGATTTCTGTTGTCCTTAGATCCAGATGCTTTGACAATTGAGGTTCCCATTCTCAAAGCCACTGGACAGTGGCAAACAGCTGATGAGGTGCTTGTGTTGGCACTCACTTAGAAAATAAAATCAAAATCCCATGAGTGTTCCATCCCTTAGATAGCTGGAGGGGGATCTGATACAACTTGCCAGGTGGGAGAACTTAAAAAAACGTGAATATGCCAGAGCATTGTTCTTTAAGACAGAATGAAGAGGAAAAAATGTAGAATACAGTTGAGGCTGTGCTGTGCTGGGTGTCTCAGTTTTTAGTCATGCCTGGATCTCTGTCACGTATTCAAACATTTCAAAAGATGAAAACACAAAATAACACCTTTTCTTCTCACTGATACATTACTTACTTGGTGACATATTTAGCTTTCTCCTCCCAGATATGTCTCAAAGCTATATGGAATCCAGGTTTAGCTCATATTCTTGCTTGCAAATATTCCTACAACAGCACATCAGCACATCTGCCTCTTAAAAATAATCCACTTGAACAGGTATTTTCCCCTCATGCTTCTGAGGTCACCACCCGCACTCCATCATAATTACAGCGTCATGGAGGTGGCCCTGTTTTCTGCTCTGCATTTGCCTCCTGCTACTTCAGAACAGGAGACTGTGGCTACTTCTGTGTCCTTGGGATTTTCAATTTACAGCTGCCTTGAGACCATTTAGCATGGCAGAGTCATTCAGACCTTCCATAGCAGTTTATTTTGCAAATGAAGAGTTTTAAATAGCTATACAAGGGTAAGGACGCATGTTAAAATGTCCCATACAAGCCAGAGTTGATGGATCGAAAGTTTCATGGAGAGAATAACACCAACTTCCCTACAACAGACCTGTCCTATGAGACTCCAGGTGCTCAGGAACAAATAATTTCAGGTACTTTGGGGGTGAGGAGTCCCCAGCTTCCTTCACTTTGCACACTACAGGCATAGCCTGTCAACCTATCCATCATCCCAACCCCTCCAGCCCTTGCAGCATTCTCCAACACTGAAGTCAATAGAATCGCTGGCTTTTATCACCTCCTGGGGGGTGGTCATGGACAGGAGTCAGTTAAGAATGTGGCACATTTCACGCACATCCTGCTCACTGCTCAGCATCCCCGATCCTTGGGGAATCAAACTAGCAGCATGTGTTGACCAAAACAGAAAAACAGCTGCAATTTGCAAGTGGTACAGAAGAGTTTTAAACTTATGTAGCCTGAGTTTACTGTAGTCTGTCAACTGAGCAGAATATGGTATGTAAGTATGCCCTTAACTCTAGAGTAGCTAGACATTCTAAACACGATCAGTAACAATCAATAATAAAAAAATCCCAAAGTACTAGGCATATCTCCAGAGAGAAATAAATCGCTGCAAAAGCATTCTGCAACTACTGAAAATTCCAGTCTTGCTTGGCAAGACTTGAAGCCATCAGTGCACTCAAAGAAACAGGCTCTGCAACTCTGACTCACTAACCACCACCTAACGGTTGGAAACCAGTTGGGAAGCCTTTAGCATGAATGTAAATGAAGAGGGAGGGATATGTGGGAATGAGACTGTGTGGCATATTTGTTTTGTTTTGAATTCTTTCCAGACATATTTCAGTTTACATAAATATATTAAGGCTGGATCAGGCAGGATTTGCAACACAATAGTAAGTAGAATGCATGTGCAAAAACAGTGATTTGTTCTAAATTAGCCTCTGAGGATGGGGGAGGGTAAATGAAGCTTTCTCACTCAGGGTTTAATTATTTACAGACCAGAGTGAGTGACTTCTCTGGAAATTTCTCCTCTTTCTTCTTGGTCTGCCCTCCCTCAGTGTAATTTGTTTAGAAAGTGAACTGTTTTTCTTTAGACAGCTAATGCCTATCTAAAGTTCCTTTCAGAAAGATACTGCCAACTGACAGACAGGCAATACACATGGGGTTTCATGGAGCCTCTCACTGCCCTTCTGACTTGATCAGAGAGAGTTAAAGCTGCTTTTGGCTCTCGAGATTACACCCAGAATGTGCGCAAGAGCTCCCACTTGGAAGCAGTTCAGGCTGCTTTCTGCAGAATGGGATTGGAGTTTCCCCAAGGAGTGGGTTGGAGGCTATCCCAGGCAGTGCCTGGTTAAGGGAGGGACCAGAGAGCCCTTCTGGAACCACAAAAGTTTTTGCTGGTGTTTCCCACTAACTAATTTTCCAAGAGGACTAGGACACTTGGATGTGGAGCAAGATACTGGGAGTAGAACACAGCATGGGCAAGACTTGCATTGAGGGAACATTTCAAAAGCAAAATATCCATTTTGTCTTAGTTTTTATTATGTAACTCTGAAACAGCCCTGCAGAAATCAGTAGATATATTCAAGATTTAGACAGAAATAAAGGAGACGAAAAATGTGCCCCAGCACTTAAAAAGCTTTTTTCTGAGGGTTGCTTAAGCCATATTTCCTCCAGCTCCATATACTGCTAGGATAAAACAGATTTTCAGACACATCTAGTTGGATACAAGACACATTTTTATTTCAAGAGTCTTTTAAATGAGACCTTGTTCATTAACTACAAGAAAGGTGAAATGCAAGAGTCCATTGCTGAGTAATGCAGGGAAAAGCTTCACAGTGAGATTTCATTGTTTACCTTCAATGAAAGGAAACGTCTGATTTCAAGTGCTCAGATCTAATCTTGGTACAGGTCAAAATGGTGCTATTGTGTTCTGCTGGGCTGTTTGGAAAGGTAAACTGAGGCTTTCCTCACACTATACCATTTCAGTGTATGCATGAGGTTTACATGCAGTTGCATCAGACAGTCACACAAAATTGCAGAATCAGAGTTCCCTGGCATAAGCCATGTTAATATTGTCTTTCAGATTTTGAATTTCACCTCTGAACTCTTGGTGGGTTTGTCTGGTCATTTCCTGAAACTTCCTATTTCTCCTGCCTGACTTGAAAGATCGGTACCATGGATACTGTACCATGGATATACTTTTGACGGAGGGTAGAATCCACAAGAGATTATTGCTAGCAACCCTTGCTATCTCTCCTCTGCAGTGCACTAGGAAGTGCTCTCAATATTTAGTAGAAATAGATTTCATGGTCAGAGAGGTGGTGCTTTACCCTTCAGGACACCCATGGATATGCACTGATTCAATGCAATAGAGTTCAGCTGAAAAAGGAGAATTTAAGATCAGTCTTAACAAAACAAGAATGTGCTAAGTTAGTGCTTTTCTGCAATATTTTTGTGCATATATATGACAAAAGTCAAGTCAGTGGACCATAAGAGGAGGAGGGCTGAAGCATGTAGCATTCCAGTAGATCTAACAGCTCTGAGGGAGAGGCAGCTTGTTAACATCTGTGTTTCTGATGAACTGCCTTCACTGTAATGTTTGTTAGGGGAGGGGACACATTAACCCAGGGCAGGCAGTACATTATGATTCTTTGCACTGATAGAACTGATGTTTGGTGCTATGTGATCAAAACAACAAGCCAGGGTTTTCTAAATTTTTTCCTGGCTCAGATGACCCTTTCCTGCCATTTGAAGCAAGCGTTTTAGGACTTGGAACTTGCCTTGTCTCTTTGTACCATGAGGGTCTCAGCTTTCAGCACCCTGAGAGGTTTGAAATAAAATCCTCCGAAAATGGAAGTAAACTTCTTGGCAGAGCAGGTATTAATCAAATAAAGAGATGAAAAGCTGGGGACTGCAAGTCAGTCAGACGCTGAGGTAGAGGGGAGAGCACATGTAGGGACAGACAGAGGCACACCCAAAGAAATGACCACTTTGTACACTTGTGACAGGACAGTGTTCCAATTATCAGGAACTGTGCTTCAACAGATAATGGGAATGATGAATTTTCACACCAAAGCTTGGATCTTTATCACCAAAGTATGTAAACCATCTGTGGCTGCATCCTCCTGGTTGATCTGATGTTTCTGTGTTACCACCAGCCCCTCATTTCAGTTTTCCCCAGTTTCTTCTGAAGCAGCAAGATAAGATCAAAGCAGAACTCTTCTTTCATTGTGTTCTGGTGTTTAGTTATTTTTTCTTTCTTTTCTAAGCATAGAGAACAGAAAAAGCTAATTCTTTTGGTGCTGTTACAGCTCAAACCAGAACATGCAGGGAAAAACAGTTGCTTCAGCCTAAGGCTGTGCTTGGAGACTAGGCCATCATACTCATTACTAACCAATCAGTCTTCTCTCCACAGTGACAAAGAAAGTTATTGCCTTTTTCATGAAGTCACAGGCCTTTGTTTCCTCAAAATGACCATCAAAAGAAGTAACAAGGAGAGAAAAAGTGCCATTCAAAATGAGCAGATTCCATGCTATTGGAAACTGACATAAACATTCATCAGCTAAGAAAGCAGTGAGTCGCAGGGTTATGATCAACCCAAAGTGGTCCTGGGAGGTATCATCTGAAAACACATTAGTCTGGAGAACTATTAGCTGTATATGGGGAATTATTCACTTTTGACCAAGGCAGGATATATCTAATCTAAACATCTGAAGCTTGAATTTCAAGTCAGCATTCCTCTAGTATTGTAATATAATTTGTTGTTTCACATCAAGGGAGAGCTCACAAGGACAACTGAAGTAAGAGGTGCCCAGACTTGATTATGTCTGGTAGAAAGGCAGATGCGGGGCCAAAAGAAATTCTCCTAAATGTCTGTCAGCACTGAAGCAGGGAGGAAGAAGGTTTGCAACTGCTGAGCTGACTCAGTCCATTATCAGCATTCTCTGCACTTTCCATAAGCACATCTGATTCTCAGCCCAGCTTCCAGAAGTTCTTCACACATGTTTAATCCCAGCTACCTGTTTCAGCTGTATTTTGGTTCTCTTTTCATGTGTACTGTATGTAAACATGTCCCTCTGGCAGTTTTTCATCAAGTGAAACAGAGAGAAAATAGATGTTAAGCTTTTCACTGGTCTCCCTTTGACACCCACTATTTGTTGAGTAGGAGGAGTCTCCTTGTCTGTAGCTGAAATTGGCAGCTGGTGCTCCACACAGCCTGAGATGCAGCAACAAAATTCTGGCATCTGTCAGGCAGGAGAAGCTAGAAGGAACGCAGAATTTCTCTTAGGTAGTCCCAGGTGGACAAACTTCCAATTCCCTTTGCTAACAAGGACTGATTTCTACTGCTGTATCTGTATCATCTATGAATCCTTGGCTGCCTCTGACATTCCCAGCTGTGTCGATGTGGGAAGTTCCTGGGGAAAATCCCTCACTGTGCTTGTGCTTTGAACAATCCCAGGTTATGACCAATGCAAAAATAAATCATGGACAATTTTCCCTTTCACACAGATTTCAAGTTTTATTATATTCTTGCTCTTAGACTTGTCCTTCATGTAGGGTTTAATAAAGAAAAACTTTCAATGCACTTTTAGTCTCAATCACAGGCTTCGGGTTCACAGACTTCTGAAGGACATAAACATGCACAGAGATGCATCTGATGCAGATAAATGCCCAAGGGAGAACAGAGAAGCAGACTGCGTATATGATAGCTTATGTGCAATCTTACTGTTTTCTACTGAAAAAGAGTTTCAATACTTAGTATTTTTTGCCTTGCCTTTTTATTTTTTTAATAAAGGGTACTCACGTATTAAAAGTATTCACTGCTGCTAGTCACATTCCTTCTTTCCTATTGAGAGACAGCACCCATTTCCATACTCCTGCATCTGGAAATCCCCACGTTTGCTCTGCAAAATCACCCTCTGTTCCAGAAGAAGAATGCTTGTAGTTACACTGAAAATCATAAATTTGAATAACCTAGGAAAGCCAACACACGTGGAAAGCACTGCAGAAGCAGGGAAATAATGCTCTGCAGAGATGTGAATGCTTTCATTAAGATGAAACAGGTTCTGAGGCCAATTTATCTAATCATTGTTGAGCTTCTGAGTGCTCAAAGAACAGTATTTTCCAGTCATGGTGACTTTGAAAAAGCAAAACAAACAGCAAATAAAAAATGCCTCTGATTGCTTGTGAGTGCCCCTAAAGTCTTGGAAAAGTCAGTCAGAGCCTTGTTTTCACGGGATATCAAAAGCTCTACCTAAGCGTGCTGAACACAATCTAACAAGAGGCAAAAAACCTCCCTATATACAGAATTTACTGGGCCTGTGTAGTCATAGTATATTATTATTATTGTTGTTTTTATTACTATTATTATTTGACACAGGTATGAACCAGAAGCTCCTGTCATTCCCCCACCTTTCCTTTCACACTTCACAGCCTCCACCCCCTTCCTTCCCAGTGCTGTGTTGGGTCAAGTCTGGAGTGGCTCTTCCTTCCTGTTTGGGTCTGTTTTGACCCAAACAGCAACAGTCTCAGGAGAACAAGACAACCTGCCATATTCTTCCCAGCTGGAGCTGAACTCTCTAGGGTTGCTCTGAAATTTTGACACCAGCAAAACTGAATCTAAGCCTTGAGACACAAGTCAAATATAGCCTCCTTGCTTCTACAGAGAGCGATTAACTGGAAAGGAAAAATGGCTCAAACTGCTCACTTAAAATATGTACCATAAGAATGTTGCAAATATGAATTCTGGTCATTGTTCTGGTTAATAAAACACCCTTTCACTTTGAAGATATACGTAAGATAGCACACAGACTCTGAAAAGTTCAGACATAGCTGCCTGCAGTGAAAAGTTGTCACAAAACCCAACGGCCTGTTATCCACTTTCTTAAAAATGCTACATTTTTATATTCTGTTGTTCTATTTTTATGTAATTCATAAAACGTGTTTTTTTCTACATTATAATTTTATGAGTGAAGTCCTTTGAGTTGGCAAGAAGATAACATTAAAATATTCTTTACAAATCTAAGCTCTGACAGGCTATGCATGCGAACAGGAAAACCAGGGGGGAATATGAACGATTTAGAATCTCCTCTTCACAGTGGAAGATGGTGAGAACAGGAGTATTTCTGCATAACTTATAAAATTAATGATGAGAATTCAAAGATCTCTCCTTTCAGTGATTCAAGTCTAAGTATTTTTATGTGGAGTACGATTGCTATCACAAAATCCAGTCACAATAAATGCTCAGTACTGTTAAGTACCACTTCAGACACAGACAAATAAATCAAGTATTTTATGTACCCTTTCACCTGCTTCTCAGTGTTCTATAAAATACAGCTTTTCCATCCTTGGAATTCTGTTGGTGCTGTTTCCTTCTCTAAACAGAAGAGCAAGTGTATTACTTGTACAACTCAGGGTAGGATCAGTAAAGTTTAAAATAAAGCACATACACTGTGACATAGAGTTTACTTATCTCTGTGATGCCGCAACCATACTTAGGGTCCCCGAAATTTAAGTACAGAGGTATCGCAATTATGTGTAATACCATGGCACAAGTTAAGCTATTGTACTTTACCAAAAAATGTAAAAAATGCACCATAATATCACTGTTGAAATGTCTACTTTGGAATCAGTCCCTGCTCTGGAAAACAATTTAAGATAAAATGGGAGCAGGGAAAAAGTATTTTATCTTCAGTTTTGCAAGTGGAATGGGGAGATTTGGCTCATAATCCAGATTTCATCAGATCAATGACAGCCCTTACCAGTGGCTTCTTGAAGGTCATCCAAGGAAATTTTCACAGTATTAATCAAAAATCCATCCTCACTGCAGGGAAGAGACCTACTAAGAACAGTAGGAGAAAGACAAGCTCGACATGCTACATCTTCTGCAAAATGCTGCAAAAACACATCATGCTCATGAAAGCAAGGAATGAATTTTGTATTGTGCTATGTTTGTATTAAGTTGTCAGGGTTCAGGTCAAGACTTGTATGTAGAAACTCTCTTTTCTCTTAATGATGTAGCCTCTCCCATTATCAGATGAACAAACAGTTTATAATGTTTGAGGCAGGATCCACAGTAAAGCTTTTTGGATTTAATTACTTCTGTTCATGTTTGATCATGTTTTTCAAGTAAATAGACTTCAGTACAACATCTCAGGTAGATACATGCAGAAGTAGTAATTTAGTCTTTCTCACATGGAAAGATACTGGATCAAGAAAATGCAGGAAAATTTATTGGTTATGTTCTTATATTTCTTTCTACCCAAGAAGAGATCCTTTATTTTCAGGCTAATTGAGCCTGCCGTCTAGATCACCAAAACAGCTTTGGAGGAAGTTGTCAAATTGCACAGCCTGATTTGATATGAAGCTAATGTTCAGGGAAAGAATTACTCTGAAATGAGAAAAGTTAAGAAACCTTATTCTTTATGACTGAACAGATGAGAATTCACAGTCCTCTTATGAAAAAAAAATAATCTCAACAAATTTCAAATTTGTTTATTGCTTAATTATTAAATGTTCAAGTGTTAGATTAGACAACATATAGAATCAATCTATTATTAAAACAGTTGGTAACTTTTCATTGCATTCTGGTGCATGATCTTCTTCCTTTGTGTGATGGACTTTGTAAATCTAAATAACATGCAGCAATGTCTTCATGGAGTAGCTATATATCTTGCTGAAATGAAATTGACCAAAATACAAAAAAAATTTCACACTTAGAACTCTGAGATCAGACTGAAACTGCCATTGAGAAAATACACTTCAGAATTATAAGAGAATTAGCATAAAAAATCATATCAAAACCTGAGGAATTGAAGTTTCTATCTTTAGCTCAAAAAATTCTTATTTCTTCTACAACTACACATCCCACAATTATATGTGTGTTTGGAAGATTGAGAATTACTGTATGAAACAGGCCCTGAAATAAAAGCTGTTGTAATAAATAAGTGACTCAGTGTGAACAAGGTTATCAATACTAGTGAGTATTCATCTAACAATATCGAAGGAGCATCAGAATAAAGTGTTTTGTCTGGGAATAATATTTTTTAAAAGAGTAATTTTGATTACAATTCACAGATGTAAAGATTTTAAAAGCAGAGATCTCTGTGATGAGTAGTGTCATTCTTGAAAAGGTAAGGGGTTTTGTGAATTGTTTGCTGGGTCGCATTAATATAATTTGAATGAGACATAATGTTTTTATTCAGAATGCAATGATTAGCATTCAGATGTGTTTTATGTAGCATGCTAGCAATTACTCCTAAAATGAGCAAATATGAGAAATAGTCACAATACAGGAAAGGCATACAAAACACTACAGTAAGGAAAAGTCATACTATAAACAGTGAAAACTTAGTTCCAGTTAAGGGAAATGAATGTAAAACAAGCTATTTTTTTACACAGTAGAGATTGCCTCCACATGGTATCCCCAGAAGTCAAAAGGATTCAAAAGTATTAAAGGTTTGCTTACTCCTCTTGATAGTGAGAATATCTTCAACTATAAATCATTAAACGTCCTGTGTAAATGCATTAGTAGGGTATGCACTTATACTTTGAGACAAAGGGAAATGAAGATTCCCTTGGAATGGAAATACACCCATGGCAGCTCATTAGGTATTTTCTTCTCCTATGTTTCTTGTACTTTCTGATTTCTCTACCAGATCTGAATCAAAAGTGCAGTCAGGGTCCAAGGCTATGTTCCTAATGAAAAATAAGTCTTACATGGATTTTAAATTTTTGGATCTGATAGTGAAAATATATGTGGAAATTTATAAATCCAAAATAATTACTATGAGTGTGAATAGCTTCAGGAATTTAACTTCTACAGACATCAGGCAACCATGACACCCTGAAAAGTTTGGATCCTGAGTGGCAGCTACTCAGAAATTCATACATTCTCAAATGACTTTTGGTTTTTAACACTTAAGTGATCATGCTGCTTTTTGCATATTGATATAGAAACATCTTGATCATAGATTTTGCTTCTTGTTTATAGAACAACCAGTTATTGACTTTTCAATAAAAATAAGGAGGTTAGTTTGGAATTAAACAATGCTTTGTAAATAAGCATTTTTTAATGATACAAAACCTCAGAATTCCCTACCATGGTGATTTTCAACTGGAAGCTATCCTGTAATAGTATGCTGTCTGCAGATTGCTTGAGGGCAAAGGGATAGGAAGAGAAAATTCATCTAATAGTTTGATCATGATCATCTGCTTGAGATTAGTAACGGGACTCAGGCCCGCATCAGAAAAAAATTGAGGATACCCATGTGGAGGGTGGTAACCAATGTTCTCAAAACTCAGGTTAGAAAAAGTAAACCAAAATAAAACTGGCCTGTCCACCCAGCACTCTTACTCCTGTAGTATGTGCTAAATTAGTTAACTAGACATCCATGCACATTACACCACCTTACCTAAGAGGATGCACACCTGAAAGACTCCCAGGCTCCACAGTCATCATAAATACTTGTAATGACGAGCTTTTGCACTCTCTTATGTTTACACAAACTTACTGCTTCAGTGCCAGAGACTACTTTTTCTTCCATTCAAACCAATGGCAGCTTTGCTTTTTGCTCTAACAAAAAGAGCCTCTCACATGGCACTATGTTTGATGATGATGGATCACTATTCCTTCCTTGCAAGTACAATAGTTTAACAACCATGCCAATAAATCTCCATGTGCTTTGCTGTAAGCACCTGAATAGTCTTATTGCTTCCAGTGGAATTATATAAACTCTTGAAGTTAAATGCTCATTTTGTTTGTTTTAATCTAGCCAACCTCTGGAATCATCCTCTCTCAAGTAAACGCATAAACTAGAACACTGGTGTAATCCAGATACTACCAGTAAATATATGGCTGATCTGTCTGAATGCTACAAGTGCCATAATTGACTATGTGAAAAATAATAATGCAATCATATTCAATCAATTTGCAGCATATACCTAGGTTTATGTTTTTTAGTTTTTACAGTGGTCTTTATATGGAATACAATTCTGGATGGAAGTTTAATGTATTGGGTCATCTACCAAATACAGGAAACATACATTATTCAATATGGTGACTCACACAATTAGTAATGTAGTCCAAAGGGTATATTCTTCCCTGGGAAAAGACATGATTCGCAATAATGCTAATAATCCCATAAATCCCAAAGGGCCTCATCTAGCTGAAAGTATGTGCAGCCTCATGAGCTCTGCAGCCTGTTCAGGGCCACAGATGTCAGCTCTTCATCACCAGCCCGGCCCTCCTCACCCTAGGAGAGCAGTGGTTCAGTGTCAAGCAGTTGCAGAGCAGCCCAAAAGCAGAGCCACTCCTGAAGCTTCCCTCATATGACTGTACACCAGCTCTGGTACAACTCCATAATTCTCCTTGAAGCTGCAACAGCAACTGGGACATTGACTACAAAATCAGTCTGAAGATGTTTCTTCTGCTTAAAAATTCAGATCTATTTGATATGAGGGGGTTCTGTCTCCTTGCTGGAGGCATGTGTTGGTCATTCATAATGATGCTTGATAACAAGAAGTGACATTCTGGGTTTATGCTGGCCTCTTCAGACTTTATTGTAGCTGTAATTTTTACTGAAGCTTTTCAGTGAGGAAAGCAGTATTATACATGTGTACTAGGGAGCACCAGACTTCATCAGGTTACTGATGGGCCTAGCTATAACTGCACCAGATGTTCAGGAGATGGATGACTTGTGGAACATGCCATCAGACAGCCAAGAGCTTCTACAATGTGGAATATTTTTCTTTTTCAAGTACAGAATAACTGCAGCCCCATTTTTGAATGTTACAAGACTGTAAACTGATAGACAGAAATCAAGGAAGATACACTTACATAATT
Organism: Turnix velox; assembly: GCA_013400935.1. Lineage (NCBI taxonomy): Eukaryota > Metazoa > Chordata > Aves > Charadriiformes > Turnicidae > Turnix > Turnix velox. The sequence goes on along the minus strand of VZTY01005078.1, from coordinate 27,693 downwards.
TTCTTCTGGTCCAGAAGTGATCAGAAATTACAGTAATCCTGTAAAAAAATGAAAGTGAAGTTGGTGTGATTTGATTTAAGCAGATTTCCCAACAAAAGGAGGCATATGTGTTCATATTACCCCCATGTACATCCTGGACTACCTTTCAGTCTGATCTTAGTAACCTTTGAAGCAATTTTGAAAAAATAATTAATATATCCAAAAAGTTCTTCAAGTTCTGTGAGATTATCTCTTTGTGTAGACAGAAGAAAGGCTTATTTATGCCTCAACTATGAGTTTTTATGAGTTATTGAAAAAATTACATGAGACACACATACTTACTGCATCTATTTTGCTTAAAGAGATCCATTAAGCAAGATGATCCTTTGGACACCTGCTTATCCACACAGCTTATTCACCTTTATTCACCTCAGCTTTGCTTTATATAGCCCAAACCAGCTTTCTCCAACACAATACACAGCTTGACTTGGCAAATTGTTTATTCAGGAGGATATCAAATTGTTTACCCAGGAGGTAGCATGAATGAACTCTTTTGACTTGACTTAGTTTCTCCCAGCCAATGAGTCCTTCAACACTAACCCAAAATCACTGAATTATCACTATATGCTTGCTCTACCCTATACATGTATCAGCTTTATATTGTAAAAAAAAATTATATGAGCTGCAATGAAGTCTGATCTGTATTTCCAAATACTTTAAAAAAAAACCCCACTGATAGCACTCTAAGAATAATAGTTTCTGAGGATGTCCATGCTGCTCTGGCTAACAATTCTGTTCCAGAAATAGCCGGTGGTGCCAAGTTATATTGTATTTCTTTGTTTTCGGGACCAGGAATCGATCACTGACTCCCTTTATTCAGCAGTACAGAACTGTACAATAAAATCCAGCTCTATCATTCATAGGAGTTTTTGGGTTGTTTTCATTTTTCATAAAACTTTCATGTTAACCCAAGGATGTCATTGCACAGATGGAGAAACCTCTTTCCAGTTTTGGGCTTTCAGCATTGTTAGCAGCAGATGACCATTTTTGAGGTTTGGTGCCTGTAGAAAGAACTGGAAATTTCATCATGAATGCTGAAATTAAGTTAATGTTGAAGGAGTGCCTCTGAACCAAAGAAGATGTGCCAGGACCTGCTGGGTGCCTTTCAGCTCAACCCCTCATTGAGAGTTTGCAGCAGTATTCCCAGGAGTCCTTGCCTTGCACACAGTACAAATCATTTCATCAAGTAAATGCAATGTTGGGTAATAATTGGACAGTTAATTGAAACTCTTTCCTTCCCATGGCCTCTGCAATACCTAGAGCTTTTTGAGAGGTATCTGGAGTCTGCAACCTGCTGCTGCTCAGGAGCCTCCATGGAACTGGTGATGTAGTTGCAGTGTCCCAGTAGGGATAACTGGCCAGCTCTAAGGACAGCGTTCATTCTGGGTGTTTGGGGAGCAAAAATGCCTCAGAAGGTGGGTTCCAGTGTTTGTTTTTACTTCCTGAGGAGTTAAAAGAGCCCTTCCAGCATTAGGCAGAATGTTGATTACAAACTCACAATTGGGCCTCATTAATAAATTCCTGAAGTGTTCCCAAAGGCAGCAGAAGTAAAACAAGAGCCACAGGGATCAGAGCAACAGGGGACCGTGAAGATTCCCGACTGTGTTGTTAATTCCACTTAATCAGCTCAGAGAAGCTCTGTATTCAGAAGGAAATAACCATGACTCACAAAACATCCCTGCCAGCAGAGAATGTGATTCTCCCAATTTTTAGTAACATTTTCCCTATTTTTTGTCCTTTATAGTCTTTTCTTTCATTCTGGTCTTGAGCAGGGAAAATCACCCTCCTTCAGGGAACCCTCAGTATCCTTCATGTTCCTGGGACTTGATGCAGGCTGGAAGCATTATGCTCCCAGGGGAAGTCCAACACAGGTCACTCAGGCTTCTGGAAGAGCCATTCTGCAATACAAATGTGCCAGAGGGTTTTTCCATCAGATCCAGACTGAAAAAAGTTTGAAGAAATCTCATAGGCATAGCCAAGTCCCCGCTCTAAACTGCTTGGCACAAAAGGTAGATCAGTTAAACAAAGACAAGACAAACTGTAGGATAACAAGTCAGATCATGGGAAGCATAGGGATAGTGGGGCATGAGAAGGCAGGATGGTTTGCCAGGAGAAGGAAACTTTCTGACAGGATGTGAAGAGGTTTCTGAGTTTCCCAATACTGTATGGAGAGCTTTAAATGCTGTACTTTAAAAACAAGAAAGGCAGTATGGCAATCAAGAAAGAGAGTAGAAAGCTCTGTAGAAAAAAATGTAGAAAAGACTTAGGAAATGATTTGCAGAGGACTTGGAAGATGTTTGAACTTGCAAGCATAAGAGCCTGCAAGCAGCTGAAAAAGCAAGGGGGGCAGTGAAACTCTCAGAGCTGCTGCTCAGGCTACCCATAGCCTGCACTTATCCTTCTCTTCCTTCTCAAAATGGACTTCTCATGTATGGACTGAAGGGGTGCCTGAATGTGTCTGTGTATAGCCTAACACCTGGGCATGTTTATTTAACCAAGAATCAGATGGGGAGGTGGCTGCACATCTGCAAAGGAAGCTCCTCAGCCACCTTATTGCTTCTGTATGTGATTCATAGAATCATAGAATGGTTTGGGTTGGAAGGGACCTTCAAGATCATCTAGTTCCAACCCCCCTGCCATGTGCAGGGACACCTCCCACTAGACCAGGTTGCTCAGTGCCTTGTCCAGCATGTCCTTAGACACCTCCAGAGAGGAGGCATCCACGATTCCAAAGATATAGAAAAATAAACCCTTCAAAAGCAGAAATTAATACTAAAAGCAGAGAGCCCACCAAAACTACAAAGTTTACATTCCATTTAGAAGCAGCACCAACACCGTGCAGCCAGTAACAACAGCCAAAGAAAGCTGCTGCTAGCCTGCCTCTTGTGCCACTGTATTTGCATTCTCTGAGCTCACAGAAATTCAAAATGTTTCTGATTTTATCCTTTTCTATTTCACAAATGTATTTTGAGAGGGTGTACAAAAACACCGGGATGGGGACAAGGCTGGAAAGCAGCAGGGGTGCTTTCTTTTGCACTGAGGTCTTGAAATGCTCCTGCACCTTATACATTTCACCCTGGTTTTGGGTGAAATAGAGGGATACTGCCCATTGCTCTCACATGTCAAGGTGCTGCTCACTGCTTCCATCCTGGGGCATCTTCTAAAGTAAAGATCATCCAGTAAAGAGCTACAAGAAGACATTTGAATAGCCTGCAAGGGGGGAAATTCTTTAAAACACACACCATTTCTTCTGCAGCCAGAATGCCTAAAGAAAAAGTGCACTGCCATGAACAACTGGGTTTTCTTCAGAAACCCTGCTTGAGATTTTCCTACATAGAAATTTTCTTTGAAACATGCCATTTTGATGTCTTGACAAGTAGCAGGAGGGGAAATATGTATTAAGAATGAAAATGGTTCCATTCACCAATATCTGTTTCTTTCTCTTTCCCACTTAAAAACTTGCTACTTTACATGGTATTTGGGAATCTTCTAGTCTCAGCATCTATTTACTTTATTTTTATGTGTGCTCTTCAATGTAATGGAAGAATAAACATTTCATTTATCATGACCATGTGGCTTTTCATGGGAGCTTAGCTGCATTGCCTGTGTTTACAAAAGAGCTGCATCATAGCATTCGTTAATTTGATGATTCTTGGACTAGCTCCCATTTACATGTAGTTTGTTATGTTTTCATAGGCCCCAAGAGGAATTCTGTGATCAAAGTTTTAGAGTCAAACAGGACCAGCTAGTTTTATAGCTCACAAAATCATCAAGTTGTCAACAGTTGTAGACCACCATCGTGGCAAAGAGCCAGCTGTACATGTTCTTTCCTGAACTCATGTCAGCCTCCTGGGGGTTTGTGCTCTGTCAGGAGAAATACTAGCAGGCTGAAGCCCTTGCTTTTGCACAGGTCTGTCTCTTCTGGGACTGGGAGAAAAGACATAACTGTGGTTAGTTGTGGTGGAAGTCCCATCACAGGAGGCAGAATTGTGAAGGAGAGGTGATGACAATACAGACACAAACCTCACAAAATCTTGTGCTGAAAAATTAACATAACAAAAATTTCAGCTCTGGATAAGTAGAAAATATGAAGGTAGGACATACGGCACTTCCAAGCAGAATGGCCATATTGACATGGGGGGAGGGAAACATGGCCTATGGTAAAGAGAGACTACTAGGACCATGGATGTAGCTGGGAAAACTTGTCTGGAGACAAAAGAGGAGAGTGTTTAGCTCAATGAGCTGCTCAGTTAAGGAAAACAATTTCCCTCCAACTATACACATGTGCATATAGGCACAGATATTTATATACATATAAACAGAAGCAAGGAAGTGGTCTTGTATGTACTATGGCTTCTAGACAGTTAATGGCTCACAGAAGAATAAAGATGAAAATTAGGGTAGTGAATATATGTTGCAAGATGTGGTGGGATCAGGGCTGAGGAGAGGGAAAGATGTTAGCATCGCATGAGAGGGAAAGGTGTTATCATTGCATGAGACAAACTGTGTCCAGTGGGAATGAAGCTGCCAAAGGGTTTTGGTTAAAAACTCTACTTACAGCATCTTCTGCTTTGCCTGTTGCTGTCAAGCTGTTAATTTTTTCAGTTCTGTAAAGTAGAAAGCAAAGTCTGTAAGATATCTGTAGGTCAGGTCTTTTGCCTACTGCTAGACACAAAAATATGCCACCTGTACAACTTGGAAGAAATTACAGCCTTAATACGTATTAAGGAGAAAATTACTGCTTCTTTTAATCACTAAAAAAATTACAGGCAAAGATATGCATTAATGCAGTGCCAAGGGAGTATGCTTCAGAGTAGAAGTTAAAACTTCAAGTTCAGCAGAACTTAAAACATGTGGAAACGAGGACATGTGGTAAGCACCCTTACTCTGTCCTCTTTGAGCAATGCCCCAACTTGCCCATTGCACACATTCTGCTTCTGCACCATCCCTGAGCTTCTGGACCATTACCATGGGAGGCAAAAATGCTAAGAGCTGTACCTTGATGTCAGGTACCCACACCTGTCCTGTTCTCAAGCACTGAACCTGCTACCCTGATGCAACGTCATATATATTGCATTTTATAACACGTCTCAATGAAAAATACCCAAAAAAACAAACCACCAAAAAGATGTCAAGACCACACTTAGCTAAATGTCTTTATCTGCCTGGAGGAAGATTTAATTCTTTCACTCAGATCTTAGCTACTCCATAGCCATAGCTCCTGCTCAAAGCACCCCCAACACAACATGAGCATTTACTCTGGAAACCCATTTCTTCCTCCCTGCTCTGCTTCTGAAGAAAGGTTTAGGAGGTTTTTTTCCAAAGAAAGCTTTTAGAAGAAGCTTTTTAGACTTCCTCTATTTTAGAATAGAGGAAGGAAAGGGGGACTAGCTTTAGACAATGAACTAGATGTTATATTTGTGAATGCAGGTGCCAGAAGCAGAAAAGGGATGGAGAAGGATCAAGGTGGATCTCCTATACTTTGACTCCCGTGAATAGTCCTGTAAAATGGAGTGAGGTTGGTATCTGAGTTGAGGTGTGTTTGCATGAAATAGTCTTTCAATAGATGAGGGATAAATATTTAGAATCAGGTCATGTAGTACATAGACTGGAAAGCATGTCTGAAGACATGATGGAGAAGGGAAGATGCCTGATGTTATTTCCTATGTGTAAATGGAATCCATGAGTGTGGAAAACCTTGCACAGGAATTAAGACCAGAGTTGCACTTATGGCATTAAGTGAGAGGGGAAAAAAGTTTTTCTTGAGAAAAGGTGATTAAAAGAGTCCTCCTCGCCACAATCTCCAACAGGTCTATGAGCTACTCCTGCTGTGCAAGACTCCATGTTTCCTCACACTCCTCCCCAGGCAGCACAGTTGGGGCTGTTTGCCACTTGGACTTCTTTAAGTACAGAGGAGGCTTTTAAAATAAGGAGCTGGAGGGGAAGGTAGGAAGAAATGTGATTTTTTTCATTCTAAGCAAACCTGACACCCTGAACTGAGCCTACTTTGAGGTTAGGACAGCCTGACAGCTCTACTGACATACCTTCATTCGGAGCATGCACACATGCACAGCCATTGTCAGTGGACTGAGAGATGGTGGTGCTGTTGAGCATCTCTGAGAGCTCTGTTAGCTGCCTGGCTCTTCTGTCTTCTGTGAAAACATTATTGATTGTGACCATGTAGCTGAGGACCTTGCAGCTTCCTCATGCCTGGTGGCACCATCTGTGGCTCTCCTGAGTTTTTCTTTTTAGAGCTGGCACCAGCCATTCTCCAAGTGTAGTGGGAGTGAGAAGGGGAGAGGGAAGGGACCAGATTTATCACTGCATTGCTCATGTGGATAAATTTTCCCTTGAGATTGTGAATTACAGACCCAGGCTTCTCAGGGCAACAACACCTAGGCTCCAACTTACCTCTTGGCCACCCCAGGGTGGGTAAAGCTGCATGTAATTTCATCCCAGATGGCAGAGACACTATCTATCTGCTTTGCTCACCATGCCTAGGAGGAAAGATGTAATGACAGTAGGCCTTGTGTGGGGTGCTGCTGTCTTGACCACCTTCTGGGCATGCATAGGTGGCATGGCCCTAGAGAGCAACATGGGACAGGACAGAGTAAGAGCAGTGTGAAGCCTGCTGCAGAACAGGAAGATGGTTTAATTCCATCTCACAAAGCAAGTCTGTGTAGTCTGAGTTCTTCCATTTAAAGACCATCTTCTTTGGTTTCAAATTATGTGATAAAAGTAACCCAAGAGACTGGAAATTTGTGGTAGATTCTGGCATGATGTGTGTCAGGTTCTGGACAATATAATGTCCTGTTGCATCTTGCCCTCTTCCACCTTCAGTACTGCACAGAGTAAAGTGTTACTGAGATTACTGATCTCAGAAATAACCAGCAGCACAGAAATCACCTGGGTATAACTCAGCCCCTGTCTCAGAACAATGCAGTGTGTTGCACGTTGTAATGGTGTGATAATGCACCCATTTGCTTTGGACAAAAGGCATTTCTTCCTGCATCCCAATAAGTAGCTTACAGGCTATGGAAACAATAAGGAAAATTTAATCTTTCCAATCCTTTTACCACGCTACGTAAGAGCAGGTTAGGCAAAGTCAGAAATTTCTCTCCCTCTATTAGAAAAAACTAAAAAATATATTGATAGTTAGCTAAGAACTGCAGAATAATAGAAACTACTACATTGAAATTTGTTCCTCTCTTTCAAGACAAGATTAACAACACAGAATTTAGGAAAAGACACAAAACCCACAGTAAATCACAGAGGGAGCTATTTAATACACAGAACTCTAAGAATTAAAAAAGGCTGCACAAAGCATGGGGTTAGTACCATTCTTATCTGACAAGTAATGTGCTTGCTTTAATTTGCAAGCTGTTAGTCTATTTCCACCTCTTGAAAGTGTTCATGGCTACTGTGCGTTAAGATGATATGTGACAATAAAAGCCATGGAAAAGCAGTGGAAATGCTGTCCAGGTCAGAAGAAGAATTTGAGTTCCTGTCTTACCTGCAGTGATTATGTCTCTTCTTGACTGTTAAAAATATTTTCTCCTAGTTTTACTGTGACAAAAGTGTGCTCCTTGGGCCTGTGGAGATGCAGTTCTCAAGAGGCAGGTATGTTCTACACCCAACCAATTAGTGCCTGCTCTTTGGGTCTTGTGGAGGAGGTCTGCAGTTTAACAGTCTATGTGAAATAGGTCTCCGTATCATTAAGAGTGCTCCCATGGAAGAATTCTGGCTAGTTGAAACATCCAAAATCAAATATGTGCCTTCCAGAGAGAGTATCATCCCAGTGAGAGATGAAAAATGTCATAGATCAGAGAGACCATCCCCATGTTAAAGTAGGGGAAAACTTTCCCTTATCTCTGTTATGCTTCTTGATTTCTCTGCAGAAAGCATGCTAAAGGCTTTAATCATCAGTTCAGAGAAGGATCTACACAGGAGAAATTCCAAAACAGCATCAGGGAACAGAATATTTTCTCTCTTCCCTCTCTTATTATTTCCTCACATTAAACAATTCATTGACTTTAATTGTGCTTGCCTCAGGCAAGGAATCCTGGCAAATTTGAAGACCATTTTTATTATTAGTTAGGTGAGTTTACTTGCCAAGCATAATTTCCCAAGTTCTCTGAATATCCTACTCATCAGTTGCTAACAAAGGCCCCATTCACACGTAGGCTACCAAATGAGTTTGCAGCACAGTTAACAACTGGCCCAAGGGTGAGAGCTTTCAGAACCCCCCTCTGTCTGCTCCTATGGCATCTAAGGTCACCTACCATTAAGGAGAATGCTTAAGCCTTGGTAAGGGGAGTACTAGACTAAATCAAGACTTCAGTGGAATCATGATGCCTTGGAACAAAATTTCAATCTAAAAACTCCATGGTTTTTTTTTTCTTAAACTTCTGTTATTTGGCTAAGCACTCGCTAGATCTTCTCCTTAGGTGTTCAGACATGGTGCATATTGAACAGTCTGTTCTGTGTGCAGTGAGGATCTGCTGCTCACCTAATTTATTAGCTCCCAAAGATGAAGACATAGGCTTAGATCTGTCCATGGAAGTTTAGTGTCTCTTTTCCCAAGTTGTGCTCCAAGAACAGTGTATGGTGAGCAGAAAGGCATTGTCTTGCCTTCCAGCTGAAACTGGATCCAAGAGCTTGAGATTAAGCTCAAGAATTTATATATGAGAGGGGGTGAGCCTGTAGTGATTAGGAGATAAGGCTTAAATAAGGCTTTTCAAGGTGTAAAAGGAATTCAGCCTGAGTATGAGGGATGCTACTCTAGCTAGGTGTAGCAAGGGTAAAAGAAGTGACTCCTTTTCTAGGAAAAGCCCTGCGTTTTTCCTTTAAGATTGAGAGCCAGATAGCCACATGGATCTGCTGGAAATTATCCCTAGGGCAGCAAGTGCTGCCTGGCCCTGGAATGCCATCAAGGCACAAGACCCCCACTGCTCTATCCCACCCAAGATGAACATGCCCAGTGAAACAATTTGAAGTTATTCTGAAAGGTCTTATTGCCTGAGGTCAGTGTGTTCATAAAGGAGACCTGGGAGTCCTGAAGAAGAGTTAACTTTATTTGAATAAAGGGAGAGTCCACCATGATACTCCTCAGATGTGATCTTTCAAATGGCTGGAGGGCATAGAATCTTTTTATCCTAAATTTTCCTGACTACCGATGTCCCTTTCCCTTTTACCATTGTTCAGGGCACTGCCTAACACACATATCAAAGCCTAACATTCATCTTGAAGTCACATTTGCAGTTTCTAGTCACATCTGCTTTTTAAGATTCTCTTATCTTTATGTAGAACAGTTTCTAGTTTCTCATTCAGCAAGCCATTGTTTGTAAGGACCCTCTTATTCCCACTAAATATAAATACACTTATGTCCTGACATTATCAAAGTTGAAAGCAAGTTAACTTGTTGGTAACAAAATCTTTGCCTCACTTTCTGATCCTTACAGTTCTGGAAAGAAATGGACAAAAGATTGCTGCTGAAAAGCCCAGCAGAGGTGAGGTGACTGATGAGGCATGTTCTGTTAGGGACAGGGAGTGAGGGAAAGAAAGGATGGAAGAAATAAGGTAACTGAACCCTCATAGGGTGGCTAAGTACAGCTGAGTGTATACTTTTTTCCAGATTGCTTTTTTATACCATGTCCTCTCTGTTACCTGAGGGTATAAGATCTGATTTTCACTTCAGGAGTGCTGGAGAGTATGTGAGACTGCTCTCAGGGCCAGAATCACCAGGCTTGTGAGCAAATCTGCCTGGAAACTAGGGCAATGGGGAATGCAGACACTGGTATGGGGACAGTAAGCCTTCACTGACTGTGGTAAGTCACAGGAATCTCTACGACACACCACCCAGAAAACTACAGTTCTATATTTTCATGAATTGCCAAGAACAAGAGTGTCCCACCCACAAGGCTTCATAACAAGAGTGTACATTTTTCATTAACTACCTCTAGAAAGAATTTTGGTGAGATTTGCCATGAAAAACAGTGGAATTTTAGTTGTTTTCTGCTCTAAAAAAATACAGTTTGACCACTCATAGAGTATGGACTGCACTTTCTGCCCCTCTATTCCAACCTCCCTGTACTGCAGACTGCCTCTTAAAACTCACAGTATGTCCTTTAATATGAATATAATGCATTGGGCAACGCAAGATAGAGTTGTTCGTGGAAGATGTCATGAGGTTCCCCTTCAGAAACATTTAGAAAGGAAATACTAGTTAAAAAAACAAACCCATAAAGTGGCTGCAGAAAAAGATCCTGCACTCTGTCAATGTCTTGGCATGAAGTTAGCAGGGAATACTGGACAGGAGACAAGCAAAGAGTGGGCTTTTCTTGGTGTTGGCCACAATGAGTGTGGTTGTCCGAAGAAAGTTTGTGGGGGAGGCTGAGGAGATAGAGGAACACAGACATGTTGAAGGGAAGTGTGTTCCTACATAATGAGACATTGTAATGTGTTAAAGGAGAAAAGAAGAAAAAAATCCAGGGTGGTGAAAGGGTTTCCCCAGAAGGGCGATTCAGCTGAACATAATTTTGGCTTACCAGTATGGACTATTGTGTCTTTGTAGGCACGAGACTGTTATGCTGGACTAGCCTTTGTGTCAAATCTAGCTGCAAGACTCCTCTCATCTGTGAATCAGCTTTGATTTGTTTCTACCCATGCAGCTGCTATTTTTTATTTAGTCTAATTTTAGCATATGTACCAGCAGCATAGTAAGTGGTCCCATTTGGTGTCCAGTGCTTCCAAACTGGAAGTGGCCCACGAGGCATGTTGGGTTCTTTCCCTCTACATAACTTTAAAAAAGGCAAGTAATAAACAGCTTCTGCAGGGTATGATGTTATGACAAATTTTATTGCACAACTTTATGTTTTGTCTGGTAAATGCTTCCCATGAATTTTAAACATATAAATATTTAGAATCATAGAATTACAGAGTTGGAAGGGATGATCAAAGGTCATCTAGTCCAATGCCCTTCAGTAAGCAATGACATCCTGTACTAGATCAAGCTGCTCATCAAGCCCGATCTTCAGTGTCTCCAAGGATGGGTTTTCTGGCATCTCTCTGGGAAACCTGTTCTAGTGTTTCATGGTGAATAATTTCTTTCTAACCTCTATTCTAAACCAGTCACACGCTAATTGACATTTACTTGCACAGCTGAGAGACAAAGGACTGTGCTGCAATGCTAGGCCTGGAGATCAAAGCTTATTGGAAGCACAGAAACAGCTCAGAAAAGCAGATATCCTGCAATGAGAGCTGTTTTTACATAGGGATGCATTTGTTTTAGGGGAAAGGAAATTAATAATCTAGAAGGCAGAAAGGGATGATCAAAAAAAAAAAAGCAATCAAATAGAAACTGCAATGAACTGATGAAAATTACTGATTTTCTATCTGCAAGTAGAATCTGGTTTGCCATGCTCAATTTTCTTAGGGAATTATCTATTACTAGTGGTTTTGTATATTTTGGTACATTTTGAGATGTATGTTTTTTCCCCCTGACATCTGTGCTCTTCCCTGTCTGCAGCTGCACCCAGCACCTGCATCCTCCCACAGACTCAGATCTCGTCTTGCACATGAGAACCAGCATGAGTATGGCTCCTGCCTTGGTCAGTATATGGCTTGTAGCTTGCCAAGGCATTACTCTCAGACCTCTTTGACATTTCGAACATACTTATTCCTTACGTTTGAGCTTGTTTTGTACCTGAGCTTTTAAGGACAGTTACCTAAAATGTGGCTCAGGCTAGTTGGAATTTTTAGTGGTTGCTGGTCTTCAAACATTGAAAAAGTTATGTTATTGCAGACCTGACCACTGCCACATTTTTACGCCTACACATTTTTTTAATAATATGAATTGTTGCAAGCATTTTTCATTAGATCTATTGAAAATCTGCACGTGTTTACATTAGCTCTTTGAATACTTACCTCAGTATAAATGAGGAGACCAACTGGAAGGGGCAGGATCAATTACTGGTGATTGTTTTGCATTTTTTACATTCATGAATATCAGTCTGTTCCTTGAGTTATTGCAAAAGCAAAGGGCTATACTGAAAATTCATATCAAAAAGCTTCATATTTGTCATATATCATTCTTTGTTCATTAAAGCAGAAGCATTGAACACTCTGGACAGTGCATGGCTTATAGGACTGAGAGCAAACAGTTAATACAGTCATCTTGTTTTCTAAAAACATATTACTTGTCAAAATCATATCACTTTCAGATAGGGAAAAGTACTGAAAATGACACTGTGAAACTTTCACAAATTAATTTTACTAATTCCATATCTGAGATCACGTTGAATCAATCTACTTTACCAATGCAATTTGCTATTTATGTTATTGACCATTTTTCTTTCCTGATGGAAAAAAATAACACAACTGGAAGAAAAGACAGTGGAGAAACCACTAAATGTCTACAGAAGTGGATAGACTACTCTGTATCCCTCTCCAGCAGCTTATTTGAAAACAGGGACAGAGAAGTTAATGTGAAAAAAAAAATAATTTGCTGTTGTTCAGATCTCTGTTATTAGACATATAATTCTATTAGCCAAATTGTTAGTCTTACTCAGTGTATGCTAAAGAGAGCAGCTCCTTGCTGTCCCACCAGCAGTCAGCCCCATTCTGCCCAGGTCCAGGAGCAGAGAACTATAAAGTCTGAAACCACCCCTGCTGGAAAATCACCTCTTGCTTCAGCAAAAAATTCTTCTCAAATTTGGAAAGAAGCTGCCCCCACCACTTCCAGCTCTCTCTGTGCTGCAGGTTGTCTCCAACCCAGCCCAGATTGCCAGCTCCCCAGGCTGCATTCATTCCATGCACCACTCAAAGCCCAGGCTTCAGGCAAGCCAGACTGTGCGAGCTGGCAGGCTAGTGGCTCTGCAGGTCTCACAGCTGGGCTGGTAGGCCTCAGGAGTTGGTTTGAAAAGTGATACACTGCTGCGATTGAGAGACGGGACGCTGCTTGATGCAAGCAAAAGGTTGCTTTATTGTACCTACTGACATGCTTTTATACCTTCCTATATGGAACATACCAGAATCTTGTGCCGATTGGTCAATACCTTACAAAAGGCGCTTACTGATTTGTTAAAGCAAATACTAGCACCACCTCCAAGGCAGTCACAAGGTAAGCAGGGCATCCTTGGTCATGCAAAGGACTCCCTCTAGGCAGCGGTGCTATCTTGTTCCTCCCAAGGCTTGCCACCAAGGAGTTCCAGCATGCCCACCGCCATCAGTTGTTGTCCT
>VZTY01005076.1:26446-38420 GCA_013400935.1 Turnix velox | reverse complement strand
CCAAAGACCCCAAGTTTCTGGTTCCTACAAGGGTTAAAGAAGGAGAAGTAAAAGGTTCCAGCTAGCAGGAGGGATTCATTCATCCTCAGCCAGGCTGGCAGGTGTAGCGGAAAATCTGCTGATACAGTCAAGGTCCTCATAAGTTTGGGAATGTCTGGTGACTGGTCATGCGGAGCCACCACTGCTGAACGGCTTTTATCACTCCAGACACTTCTGCTGACATGGAGCGATTTGTTTTGCAAGGGATGCTCCCTGGGCAGGGATCAGGGAAAGGCTGAGTTAATGCTGCCTGACAGACTTCGTTTAGGAGATAAGACAAGGCCAGGAGGAGGAGAGAAATGTTGGGAAAACCTCCAAGGAGGAAAGCCCTCCTACGCTGGGAAAGGCAGTGCGAGGGTATAGAGATGTTGGTGGTACCCAAATCTGGTCCAGGACCAAGCAGGATGCTAAAAGTGGTAGTTCCCAGATTCTGACAAGGAAGAGCTGGCAGAGTTGTGGGGTTTTCCTTATTAGTTTGTTGATGGAGCACAGACATCCCTCTGTATCTTCATGAGATGTACAAGTAAATTTATCCCTGGGTATTTTAAGCCAAACAGGGTGGGTTTCTAGGTCTTCCTGTTTCAGGGGCATTTGTAAGGGCAGAAATTTTCTTGCAGAGGAAATTTCTAGCTTGTGCCATGGGTGAGAGGGGATGGGGAAGGACAAACAATGCCATCAGGTCAGTGCTGGCTTAGCTTATGATGGTGCTTCTGCAAAATCAGGGACAAAAGGTGATCCCTGCAAAAATTCAGATCATATCACCCTCCTGTTAAAATGTAGGAAGACCTCAGCCTACCAGAGTTTTTCAGCAGAGGAGGAGGGCTATCCATGCCCACCTGAGCATCCCCATATCAGCTTTGGTGGAAAAGATGGGTACCAAGGAACCCATGTGGTCCATCTCCCCTTTTCCCACCTCGCAAAACCCTTTCTCCTTCACAAACAGTCACATTTTTGTGCCCACAGCATCCCCAGCAGCAGCAGAAAGCGGAGGATTGATCCTCCATGAGATATGTGGAAGTACCTTCACACACCTTATGATGGTGCTGTGGGCACCAGCTCCTGATTTATCCCGAACTGATTGAGGGACTGTTCCACAGTGAATTTCTTAGGATTAATTACACAGCATCCCTGCTGAGATTTTTAACAAGATTATGCTGCCTGAGCCTCACTGCTTTGCTTTTTTTTCCTCCTCCTCTTTCCTTTCCATTTCAAAGCACGTTGTGTGCAGCAGGACTTGATTTTTGGGCTGGGTTCCCCCCCTGCTCCCTGCTGGGATGCTGATAAGAGATGAAGGAGCAGCAACAGCAGCTCCATCATGGGGGATGTCACCCCAGGCTGGGGCATGGAGGAAGGAGCCTCTGGGCACCCCTGGGTGATGCTTCACCTGCGGCACTGTGTTCAAGAGGCTGGNCTGGGCACCCCTGGGTGATGCTTCTGTGTTCAAGAGGCTGTTTTTCCTTGGGCAAAGCTGCCTCTGATTTCACCAGGAAAGCGGGGACCCACTGGTGGCAGGACCCACTGCGTATGGGGCTGGAGTAGCTTCTTTTCTGCTGCAGAAACAAATTGCCTCTGCACTAGGCAGGAGAAGAGAAGACTACTGGTCCTCCATTGTGTGACTCCTGAGATCCATGCTGATCCTCTACTGGTGGCCCTGGCCCCCAGTATGAGCTCTCCAGGGTGGCACTGGGATGTTTTGTGTTGTCACATGTCTGTGCTTGCTGTCCCATCCCCTTGCATTGGCAGATGGAATGGGAAGAATTGTAGAGGCTGGAGAGGAGAGAACAAATCCTGAGCTGTAGCTGAGAACGAGGGAATTGAGAGGAAGATCAAAACCTTTTCAGCAGCAGGTTTTTCTCCAGCCCTGAGAGACACTGAAGAGTTCAGTGCTCATGAATTTCAGAGAAATAGCTGCCTTGATTTCCCTGGAGCCACTATGGCCAGCGGGGACCCACCCATGGTGGGGTGCACCACCAGCTGGGGTGGGATGGAAGGGACAGAATGGGTTGGAACAGATGGGCTTTGTAGTTGGAGAATATCACCAGGGTGTTTTCCTCCAGCCCCATGCCCCCATGGGCCCTGCAGCATGGCTAGTAGATACTAGACTCACTTCAGGGTGATTTTCCATCCTTGAGGGCAGTTCAGCAACTACACAAAGCACCAAAGCAGAAGCTTTCATCCAGTAGAAGCTACCGGGATACTCACAATCCCTCTCCTTGCCAGCAGCAGACAGCTGAAAGACAGGGTCTGTCCCTGTCTCCTTATTTTCTTGCTCTGGTTAATGTGTTTTCCCCCATAGTATGAGCTCTCTAGCTCTCCCCACCCCTCTTCCTTGCCATTCTTAACCCAAACATAGCAATTTCTGCATCCATCTGGTCCATTATGGACCTCCATCATCCTGGCTCCCCACAGCATCCCACACACCAAACCCCAGCTCATCTTTCCAGCTGCTTCCAACTTCTTCTTGCCACCCTCAATTGGGCTCTGGGCTTACAGCAGAAATTCACTGCTTGTGGTTTTGTTGGGATTTTTTGGTGTGGTTTTTTTTTTTCTTTTTGGCTTTTTTTTTCCTCTTCTGTGGGATTTAAGGAGGTTAGTCAATGAGTGTGAGCCGATTTGGGGGTTGATGCTATTCTGGGCTGGGTTTAGCAGCAGCGGCACGGGCAGCCGTGGGGCTTCGCAGCATCAGGAGGCTTTTGCAGGATAAAGGAGAGCATATTGATAATCAGCCTTGTCCCAGCTGGGAGCTAACCCTGTTAAACTCTTTAAAGAGGACAAGCATTTTGCTTACAAAAGAGGCCTCTTGATGGGGTGCCATTGTTCTGAAGAAGGAAGTGGCTTTCTTTGGGTCCCCCTCTGCTCCCAGGAGCCACAAATCCATGTTTCTCTGCACCTAAATCTTACTCTTCCCCATGGTAACAAGTTCAGTGCTTCACCTCAGCATCTCCAGGGCTGTGTCAGAGGTTTTTTAGGACCATTTTGCACCAGTTTGCTCCACCAAACCCTTTGCAGAGCAATGCAGCTGCTTACAAGTCGCCTTTTTCTTTCTGTAGGACATGGGAACAAGCCACCACTCTTGTAGAGTGACATTGCAATGGGTTTAAACCATCTCTCTTAGCTCCTCATCAGTTGTTATTTTATTTCTCTTTCCTTAATGAGGGGCAGAGTTGTTGTGAGGGGAGCACAGGGGACATGGTTCTGTCCCTCCAGGGGCATCATCATGTCTGTGAGCTTAGCCTATCCCTGTACTCAGAAGAGTAGGATGTGAGTGCCAGAGGGTGCTCAGCCCCAAGAGAAGGGATATTGTCCGAAGGACCTGATGGATGCTACATACCCTCCCCTCTGGGCCAACTCAAGATGTCTACATGTCCCCTTTTCCCCCCCTCTCTGTTTTCCATGGAGAGGAAAACTGAGGACCAAGTGTTCTCCAGCTTTCCAGTTCCTTCTTCCCAAACCAGTATGACGAGACAAATAGGGGGAGCTACTGGCACTATTTCAAACGGGGTTGGGAGAAGCTGGAGAAATTGGGATTTACTCCCTGTTCCCCAGGTATGAATTGCTGAAGGAAAAATCCTCCATGGGGCAAAAACGTGGTGTAGGGAGGAGAATTTGGGGTTGCTTAAGAAAAGAAAGGTGTTTGTTTACCCCCAATAAAACCTCAAAACTCTCGTGTTTTAGGTTTTTCTAGCTCCCATTTCCCAATTCCTTCTTCACACACACACAGAGATCTGGAGCTGCTGCTTCCATTTCTTCACCAGCATCAAAGCAAATAAGCGGATTTATATGAAATTTCCACCTCTCCCCAGCCCTGAATCCAATTTCTCTTCCCCCTCTCAGACATTTCTTGTCACTTTTTCAGTTGCTCCTAATGGAGATGTCCATCACATAGTGTGCCTGTGAAAGACATTAACCCAGATATGATTCCAAGCAGGAAGGGATGCATTAATGACCATTTAAACCTGTGTATGTAACTGGTTGAACTGAAGATGATGGGCTGATTTCTCTTGCTTGCTTGACAGGTAATATTTATTTTTCCCTTCTCACTTTAAAAGCCAGCCATGGGCAGGGATGAGATTTTTGAGTTGCCTGGGCCAGCTTCTGCCTTGTTTTGGCTGGGGGAAAGGATGAACCTCATGATGAGGTGCCCACAGCAAGACCTCCTACCCCTTCCTCCAGGAGATGTTTCATCCTGAAGATCTTCTGAAGCAAATATTAAGAAAAGCACTTCTTTCTAGCTGTGAATGGCAAAAAGGATTTGGATTTGAGATTTTTCTGGTAAAACCAGGACTAACTCATGCTAAGCATCCCTCCAGCTTTGACCGGAGCAGAAAACCTTCTTTTCAAAGTAAGTGCCGAGGTCCTAATGTTGCATTATGTAGCATAAAGCAGAGTAATACTCAACCAATTACACTAATGCTGCTTATTTGCTCTTGTTACAGAGAGTAATTGCTCACCCAGAAGCTATTAAATTAGATAAGAGCAGAACAAACAAAACTATTCATTTTATTCACTATATATTTATACACCTACCACTCCGCAGCCCGAGCAGCCGCCCCTCTCTGGGCTGCAGTGGTTCCACTTGTGAGCCAGACAAAGGCATTTGTCACGGCCGTGGGTGGTGTTTCTCCTTTTAAAAGTAGCTGTGGGAAAGAACAGGGAACGCATTGGGATCTGTTTATCCTCGCTGCCACTGCCTCAGCTTCCCACTGCTGGCTTTGGAGGCACCAGGCAAATCTGGGGTGGGGGGGAAACTGAGGCACGGGGAGACCATTGCCACAAGCCCACCCCCCTGACTATATCTGGAGATTTTGGGAGGGTTTGGGGTGTTTTGGAGGATTTAGGGGGAGCACAGTGAAGGCACATGTCATTCTGGCAAGTTTTGGGGACAATTCTCTGCTGGTAAGAACTGCCACCACTGTCCCAGGCCACCCAGGGAGGCCAGGGAAGTGGAGACTGGGTTAAATCTGGGGCAAATATTAAATATCTGAGAGCCAGAGTGAATAAAGGAGGAGGAGGAGGAGATCAGGAAGAAGAGGAGGGTGGTGGGAGGAGGTTCATTGCTCCTGGTGCAGGGAGGTGGCTGCAGCATTTCTGACAGCTCACTCCAAGGTGCTCCCCTCCCAGTTCCTAGCTGGGCTCTACTGGGACTACTGGAGTTGGGAGACTGCTTNAGGAGGAGGAGATCAGGAAGAAGAGGAGGGTGGTGGGAGGAGGTTCATTGCTCCTGGTGCAGGGAGGTGGCTGCAGCATTTTCTTCAGCTCACTCCAAGGTGCCTGAGACATCCCCTCCCAGTTCCTAGCTGGGCTGTACTGGGACTACTGGAGTTGGGAGACTGCTTTGCCAAGTCTCTACCCTGCTCAGGAGGCATCCCTGGCTCCCACTGCCAGATTACAAAAGTCTAAGGATGGGATGCAGCTATGATGTAGGTGCTGGGCCAGCTCTAACTTGCATTCTCACCTTGGGGTCCCACAGGAGGGATCAGGCATGGGGCAGGGAGGGTGCAGTGCCCTGATGAGGTTCTACTTGTTATACCAGCTCATTTAACCAGCGTTACTGCTGAGAAGGCGATGTGTGGGGTCATAGAGCTGGTGACTTGCTGCTGCACCCACACAGGGGCTTGCTGAGCATCAATTTCAGAGGGGGGAGGATGCAGTGACTCGACCAGCCTGGAGCAACGTGGTGAAATTCAGCAGTTTTATTTGGGTTCTAGACATATCCTATAAATAATCTACTCCAGAGAAGCCTGCTGCAAAACAGCAAGCTTTAAAAACCGTGTTACTATCCACTCTGCCTCCCAAATTAATTCCTTCTCCCATCACCACCCAGGAGTGAAGTGCTGCAAAGTACCCAGCATGTGCTGGAGCTCACCAGGGTGGGCTGAGACTCCTGGGCTGCAGTAGGTGAGACCCCCAGGGGGTGCTGAGACCCTCAGTCAATGCTGCAAGGATGTGGGAGACAGCGGTGGGTGGTTTTTAGGCTGCAGAGGCTGCCATCTGCTGATGCAGGGACAGCTGAGCCACCTCAGGTCATCCCTTCTGGGCAAGGAAAGCCTTGATGCTCACATTAAGATTTTTTTTTTAAATAATTATATAAATTTTCCCATGAAATAGTGGATTTATGTTCTTTTAGGCTGTTATTTGGTGGCTGGGGTAGCACATAGAGCCAAGTAGGGCTGACCCTTGGGTTGTTCAGTCCCTGGGTGATGCTGTTTGATGTGATTGCTGGTTGTGGTGTTTTGGTGGAGGGGAGTGGGTGGTGGGTGAAAGAAATCATGAAGTCACAGAACAATTTGTATTGGAAGGTACCTTATAGATCATCTGGTTCCAAACCCTTGCGCTGAAGGGACACCTCCCACCAGCCCAGGTTGCTTCAAGCCCCATCCACCCTGGTCTTGAACCCCTCAAGGGATGGAGCAGCCACAGCTTCTCTGGGCAACCTGGGCCAGGGGCTCACCACCCTCACAGCAAAGAATTTCTTCAGATCTCATCTAAATCTCCCTTCTTTCAGTTTAAAACCATTCCCCTCATCCTATGTCTCCCCTCTGTGTTCCAGAGTCCCTCCCCAGCTTTCTTGGAGACCCTTTAGGGACTGTAAGGGGCTCTGAGGTCTCCCCCTTTCTCTCCTCCAGTCTGAACCCCCTTAACTGTCTCAGCCCTCCCTCACAGCAGAAGGACTCCAGCCCTCACAGCATCTCCAGGGCCTCTTCTGGCCCCGCTCCAACAGCTCCATGTCCTTCTGCTGTTGGTGGTCTCAGCGCTGGAGGCAGCTGCAGGGGGTGTCTCAAAGAGTTGAATACAGGGCCAGAATCTTCCCCACCTCACCCCTATGCCCATGCTGCTGGGAGTGGCTCCGGGCTGTGAGCTGACATTGTTGGGTTTTGCCCATGGAGAGATTTGGGTTTACCTGGTGGAGATTAACAGGGAGATGTTGTTAAGGTAGAAAACCTCCTCCAAGGCTCTGATGCAGTTCCATTGGGCTCCTCAGGCTGTCCCTGAGTTGCTTCCCCCTGCTACAGCTGGTTGCAGCCAGCTCTGCCAGACTTCATGGCATAAAGTTGACTGTTTTCATACTTTCAGGTGAGAAGGTGCTGGAAAAATACCTCCTCTTAAGCTTTAAAACCCTTTTTTAAATGTTTTTTTTTTCAGCAGTAGATGGATGACGCGGAGCCTCTGCTCACCTTGTATGGGGCACATCTCTCCCCAGGGCTGGTGGGTGAAGATCTCTGACCATGAATCCAAACAAGATGCAGCTATGGAAGCACAGGAAGGCTGGAAGGTGGGGAATCCAGAGCTGCTGAGGGTGTTGTCCACCCCATCTTCCCTGTCTGGGTTAATTGTTGTCCCTCAGGAAGGGCTGGTTTGCACATGGGGATCACTATGGTGGCCAGGCTCAGGAGATCAGAGGATGATGGCCTTCAGGAAGGATAGCGTGGGTGAGAAGCTTCAAAGGCTTTGCTCTCACCTCGAGGGACATGATGGATTTTCTCAGCTTAGCTGAGAGCCAGATTGGGTAGAAAAGCATTAACACTGACCAAAGAGGCTTGCAATCCAAGGCAAGAATTTTGGGGATATAAGAGAGGGAAGACCCCTGATGCAGTACCACTGAGATGAGGGTGATGACAACTCGATTCAATTTAAACTAGAGAAACCTCTATGGGGGACTTCAGGTGCTCCTGCGCTTGGACTTGGAGCAGGGACATTCAAAGGATGCTTCTGCTTGTCACCTTCAATGTCCCTGATGACTGGTGCTATACCAAAGGCTAATCTGAGCCATGGAGACTGGTCTCAGAAGCTGTATTTCTTTTAAAACTCTGCTTTATGGATGGGATGCTCAGCATCCAAGGTTGAGATCAAGGATCAGGAACATGGGTGAAGCCATGGGTCCTTCCAGCAGCATCTGGCTGTGGGTGTCCCTGCTGGCTGGATGTTGAGGGGAAAGATCTCCTGGGACAGCAGGATTCTCATCCTTGGGGAAGAAACACCCCCTCAGATTCACACTCCAAGCTGTGCCTGTACATAAAAAACCCAGAAGGGCTGTTACTGAAGAGCTTCACTGACATATCTGATGAGGCCAGCACACAAGCAGGGACGCCAATCAGTTAATTATAAGCTCTGTTAAGAACATGGCAGAGCAGGAGGGAAAGAAAATCACCTTTAATTGCTAAAGGTGACAGAGAAATGTCATAACAGAAAGGATGGAGTATGGTGAGGGTTTGAAAATCCTGGGAAGCCATGAAGTGCATTCGGAGGATCCTCATCCCTTGCAGACCCTCCCCAGCCATTGACAGGTCAAGCGTTAGAGTGGAAAAGGAGCCAGTGCTAGGTCTGGGACCTTCTTGCTCCATCCCACAGGTTTCTCTGCTTATTGACTCTGAAATCTTCCATTCCTTGTGATATTGCACGGCTTGGGGAGGAAGGAAGAGCTTGTCCTACTGACTAGCCCAAATTGCCTAAAAAATGNCGGCTTGGGGAGGAAGGAAGAGCTGAGCCCACTCACCCCAAAGCTCATCCTAGTGGCTAGCCCAAATTGCCTAAAAAATAACAATAGCAGAAAACCAGTTTTTAGGTAATTAAGTGTGACCAAGTAATTTAATATGTTGGGAATAAACCAGATTCACTGTATTGATAACTATTTCTACACTGGCAAAGCAGAAAGGACAAGCTGAGGGGTTAAAAGAGCTGAAATTTAGGGGGTTGAGCCCAAATGGAGGCACCAAAGCTGTGCTGGGGACCTGCCCTTGGCCAGTGCTGCCTCAGTTTCCCCAGCTTCACCTCACCCTCTCTTTTGGGATCCACTCCACAATGTCCCCAGCTTTGGTGCTGGTCCATTACCCACATCCTTATTAAGCAGGGAGTAAGGCAGTGTCTTTTTTGGGGTGGAGGGTGGGTAGTCCAGGCCCTCTGGCTCCTTCTCCCACCCTATACAGAGAAGGGTTTTCTGTGGAGCTGGGCTGGAAGATGCCATCGCAGGGGTGGCCATTCTCCGCTCTTGTCACCCCCAAGCGTGGGTTGCTGGCACCATCTAGTGGGGGTGGGACCCCCCAGACAGCAGATACTGCCACTCCTGTCACGTCTTGCTGGCCCAGAGGCTGATGCCACCCCCTATCTGCCTCCTCTCTAGGGATGCTCGACCCTTCGTGGGCACAGTGGGGCTGCAGCCAAGGGACACGCACCCCTTGCATATCCTTAACTCTTCCCATTAACGCTTATGGGGCTAGTAGCATGTCCCTTTGGCCACCACATCCTGGTGGCATCCCATGGGGAGCAGAGCCATCTGGACTCCCCACCCCTCACCCAAACCTAAAGAGGTTCCTCCTCATTGTCATCTCATAGGGATTCCCTCCTCCTCATCATCATCGCTCCTGTCCCTGCTGCATGTGCATGTCCTCAGCATCCCACCAAATCCCGTCCCCCCCAAAACAATGGAGAGATGAGGAGGGGTGAGACCCCCTGGTAAAGATTCACAGTGTCGCCATCCTAATTCGGGACGTAAAGCTGGGGAGGGGGGGGGAGGAAGTTTAGATCAGGCTTCCCAATTCCTGGCCGCCGTCGCGCTGCCTATTACATCAACTCTGGAATTTCCAGTCCCTGCGGGGAGAAGGGAGGAGCTCGGGCGGGAACAAGGGAAAGCCAAGAAAATTTGGGGTATGCAGGGATTTGGAGGGAGGAGGAGGGGATTCAGACACTCTGGTACAGTACAAATTTGGGGTGTTTCCCCCCCCCTCGGCCCAACTTTGATCGCTGGCTTCCATCCTGGCTTCATCCCCAGCTTCGTGGCCAGGAAGGAAAGCGGCAGGAAGAGGGAGGGGGGAAAGGGGAAAAAGGAAAAATCTACACGTGGAAAACACACGTCCCGATGGCCAGGATTTAAAGCAACAGGAAAGTGCTGGAGCAGCACAAGCAGAGGGATTTGGCGTGGAGTGGGATTAATGGCAGGGGTTGAGGGTGGGGGGTCACTCCTTCTTTGGGAGTGCTGCCTCAGTTTCCCCAAGGTCTGAAGACTGGTATGCTTTTTCCCCAGTCTTATTCCTGCCCTGAAATCTCCCCCATGGGAGCATGTGGCTGTAAAAATGGTGGGGAGGGGGTGTTAAGGGGTCCCTAGGGAAAAAGAGGCCCCAGTGATCTATTTACCCAGGCAATGAGGGGAGGAGAAAGGCTGGGCCATGGCTCCAGTGATGGATTTAGGGTTTGTTGGGGATGGATCCAGCTGTGTTGAGAACCTCCCAGATTTGCTCCTCAGGTGCCCCCTTTTTGTTTGATATTTTCAGCCACCAGATACCAACTGGCCTCCAGTTTTATTCCTCCCTGGAATTTGCCAAAACAATTCTGGGCTAGATCTGTCCTTGTTCAGGACACAATATCAAGGGGGAAAAAAACCTCCTGTGTTGTCACAAAGAATAAAATTTGGGGAAAAAGCCTTTTTTTTTTGAAGTTTCCTCTTTGTGACCTATCAAAAGATTTTGTGAAGGGAGTGAAGGGTGTGCTGGAGTCTGTTCCTGGGAACAAAACCCTTGGAATTTGACCCAGGTTTGAAGCTGTACCTCCACCATGGTTTAAAAAAAGGTGTAAAAAGACAAAATTTCAGTGTTTTTCAATTTCGAGGGCACCATGCAGCCTTTCCTCCCAACTCCTGGAGGAAGGATGTGTGCCAGAGTCAGATCCTGGGACAAAAAACCTTGGAATTCAACACAAAAATTGAGGGAATGTGCTGTGCCAGGGTTTAAAAAAGTGTAAAAAGCCAAAATTTCAATGTTTTTTAATATCAAGAGCACCTTATAGCCTTTCCTCCTAGCTCCTGGAGGGAGGATGCATGGCAGAGGCAGTTCCTGGGAACAAAACCCTTAGAATTCGACCCAAATATTGAAGTGATGCACTGTGCCAAGGTTTTAAAAAGTGGAAAAAGCCAAAAATTCAGTGGTTTTCAATACCGAGGACACCATGCAGCTTTTTCTCCCTGCTTCTGGAGGGCAGGATGAGTGGCAGAGGCAGTACCTGGGATGAATGACATGGGCCTTCGACCCAAATTGAAGTGATGTGCTATGCCAGGATTTAAAAAAAAAAGTGTAAAAAGATGGAATTTCAGTGTTTTTTATCCCAAGTGGGATAAATCCTGTTTGTAGCAAGCACCCTGAAGCCATTCCTCCCAACTCCTAGAGGGCAGGATGTGTGGCAGAGGCAGTTCTTGGGACCTCGGAATTCGACCCAAATTGAAGGGATGTGCTGTGTCAGGGTTTTAAAACAGTGGAAAAAAGACGACATTTGTTTTTCAATATCGAGAGTACCATGCAGCCCTTCCTCCCAAATCCTGGAAGGCAGGATGCATGCCAGAGGCAGCTCCTAGGACCAAAACCCTCGGAATTCGACCCAAATTGAAGGGAGGTGCTGTGCCAGGGGCTTTAGAAGTTTAAAAAGTGTAAAAAGCTTAAATTTTTTATCCTGAGTGGATGCATCATGTTTGTAGCAAGTACCCTGAAACTATTCTTCCCTGTTCCTGGAGGGCATGTTGCATGGCAGAGGCAGTTCCTGGGACCAAAACCCTCGGAATTCGACCCAAATTAAAGTGATGTGCTGTGGCAGGGTTTTAAAAAAGTGTAAAAAGACATTTCATTGTTTTTCAATATCGAGGGCACTATGCAGACTTTCCTGCCTGCTCCTGGAAGGCAGAATGCATGCCAGAGGCAGTTCCTGGGACCAAAACCTTCTGAATTCGATCCAAAATGAAGTGATGTGCTATGCCAGGGTTTCAAAATGTGTAAAAAGCCGGAATTTCAGCGTGGGTGTGTGGTTTTTTTTGGGGGGGGGTTTGTTGTTGTTGTTTTGGGTTTTTTTCTAATCCCAAGGGCACCCTGCAGCCCTTCCTCCCGGCCCCGGGTGGGCAGGTCGGTGCTGGAGGCGGCTCCTAGGACCCGGCAGCGCTGTTTCTTTTCCCCCCGCCCCG
>VZTY01005076.1:0-26272 GCA_013400935.1 Turnix velox | reverse complement strand
AGCCCTGGAGGCAGCTCATCCAGTGGGAGAACAACGGCCGCGTCTACAGCTTGCTCAACACCGGCGCCGAGTACGTCCCGGCGGGGCAGGAGAGACCCGGAGGCAACCGGTTGTTGTTGGCGGGAACGGTGACCGGTGGGACGGGCAACGTCCGGAGGCAGGCACCCCCTCTCCCGCCTCGGCCGGCTTCCGAGACGGTGCGGGGACAAACTCGCCATCCCTTCGGTTTCGGGCAGGTGCCCGAAAACTGGCGCGAGGGACCGGTAGGCGACAGCACGGCGTCGCAACGGCTACGGCCCGCCGGCCGCTCCCGCCAAACTTCCTCTTCATCCTCCTCATCCTCCTTCGCCTACGCGGCTGTCGGGCAGCCGGCGTACCCACAGTTCCCTTTCGCCCCCCAGTACGAGCCCTACGAGGCTCCTCGGGCGTATGACGAGGCCTTCACCTATTACCGTAGCACCGGCGCCGGTGGGGCGGCCGTGGCTTCGGCGGCGGCGGGGGCCAGCGTGGTGTACCCTTTCCAACCCAGGGCACGCTACGAGGACATCGGGGAGGAGCAGACCCCCTATCGTGCCCAGGGTTACTATCCATCGGCGGCCGAGCGCCCCTATGTGCCCGCCGTCCCACAGCCGGTTGACGGGCTGGACCGGCGGTACTCCCATAGCCTGTATCATGATGCTGGGGGGTCACCGGAGCAGGGAAGCCCGGACTCGTATCCCAACCAACAGCTCGCCACCGGCCGTGGGATGGCACAGGCTGACAACCTTCAAGTTCCCACCGGGACGGGGTATGGGGGTCAGTACCCCCCCTACGAACCGCAGCCGCCTTTTCGGGCGCTGGAGCCTTATGGGGTTCCACGCCCTGAGTCCTACCTGCCCGCCAGAAGCCCCGAAATGCCACAAGCCATCCCCGATAATCAAGCCCGGGTCAGCGTCGGCAGCGTCTACAGGCCCAGCCATGGAGGACGGGGTGAGTTTTGGCAGGGGGGAACCCTGGGGTGGGTGCCTTGGGGCCTTTGTCACCCATGTCTGGTGCCAGTCACTCTCTGGGGATGCTGCCCTGATCCTATGGGGACAAATGTGGCAGAGGGCTGGTGACCCTCCGTGTTATGGGCGTGATGTTTGAAGTGATGAAAAATGGGGAGGAAAGGGAAGATGGAAAGTCCCAGCAGGGTCTGGGGTGTGTCCCAGGTAATCCCATGCTCCTGGGGTTGGTCTGAGCCATGTCTCAGATCATCCCATGCTTGTGGGGTGTGCTGTGGAATGGGGTCACAGTGCTGGTGGGGAGTAATGTCCCATGTTCTAGGTCATTCCACGTTGGTGGAATGAATCTGCATCATGTCACATGCTCTCCTGCTAGCATGGGATGGCTCTGTGCCATGTCCCAGGTTGTTGTGCCACCTCCCAGGCCATCCTGCCTTTGTGGGATGGCTGGAATGCTACATCTAAGGCTGTCCTGCCTGTGTGTGGTGGCTGCATGCCACCTTTCAGGATATCCTGCATCCATGAGGTGGTTGTGTGTTGCGGGTTGGGGACACTCCATGCTCCTGGGGTTGGACCCTGCTGTGTTCTGGGTCATCCTGGCTATGTGCCTTATACTGGGGCAGACTTGATTCACAGGAGGGACTGGGGCCAGTCACACCCTTGGGGACCAAGGTTGCTGTGATGACACCATCACTTCATGTCCTACTGACCCTGATCCTGACAGAATCCTGTGGCTTTTGGCTGAGCCTTGCCCAGAAGGGTTTTTGCTCCATGCTAGAATTGGAAGCAATGCTGGACGGAGTGAGGAGCAGCAGCCTGGGGAATCTGTTCCCTGCTTATCCCTTGGGAAACCCATCTCAGCTGGAGCCTCTGACCCATCTGACCCCACAACTCATCGAGCCCCATCCCTGGTTTTCTGAGAAAAATCCATCCCAGAGGGTTTGTGCTGGGGGGAGCGGTCATCCCAGCCCTGCCCTGTTGCGTGCGAGCGAGTAAACACAGCCAGAGCAGCCAGGCTGGGTCAGCACAAGGTCCAGCCAACCCTGCTGATGCTGTGTGGGAAAGAGCTTGGGGACAGTGTTTTGCCAAGAGGATCTTCCTCTGGATCTCTGCCCACCTTGCTGGGAGCAGCTGCTCCTGCTGGGTGAAGTGTGGAGGAGTGAGGGATGGAAGAGGAACCCTGGGGTGATGAGGGATCGAGGGATGAGCGAATGAGGGATGGAGGCATGAAAGGTGGAGGAGTAAAGGATGCAGGATGAGGGATGGAGGCGTGGGAGGTGGAGAAGCAAAGGATGCAGGATGAAGGATGTAAGGAGGAGGAATGCAGGGGTGAGAAATGAAGGAATAAGGGACGCAAAGATGAGGGATGAAGAGGTGAGGAATGCCAGTATGAGAGATGGAAGGGTGAAGAATGCAGAGATGAGGGATAGAGGGGCAAGTGATGCAGGGAGAGAGATGGAGTCTCGGGGGATGGAGAGATGAAGGATGGGGTGGTGAGGGATAGAGAGATGAGGGATGCAGGGATGAAGGATGCTGGAGGTCCTGTGTCCCTTAGGAGGGATGCCTGGGGACATCTGTCCTGCAGATGACTGGAGGTGACAGAGGGAAGCAAGAAGACGCCTGCCAAGATTATCTCCTCCCTGTTGGCAAAGGCTGTGTCCTTCAAGGATCCTTGGAAGCTGAGCCAGGACATGACTGTCCCACAGTGCTGTGGCTGTGCTGGGGGGATTGGGGTGTCCATGAAGAGGTAGACAACCCTGATTGGTCAACGTGCCCATCAGTGGGACATTCACCTCCTGGTGTAGGAGCTCCCAGCCTCCTTCTTCACATTTTTCCATAATTAATGTAAAAAAGGGAATAAAGATCATCCGAGCAGCCCAGCTCTCTGGTGTCACCCCACTGCTTGGCCTCTCCTCCAGATCACCTACTGCTCTCTCTGGCTAAGTTTTGTTTGGGGAAAGCTGCTACCTCCCTGGCGTTTACCACAAAAAAAACCCTCTCATCAGCAGGGCCACCCTCCAGGCAGGTTTCTTAATTGATCAAAACCCTTTACAAAGCCGAATCAGATGTTAATTATGTGGCTAAGCTCTTTAAGGACCTCTTAATTCCACCCATTTCTGCCAGGAATGTGTGGCATTCCTGGCCCCTCACTGGGGCACCTGGGGGCGGGGGGTAAATTAAGCATTTACATCCCACTGGCTTTCACACGGGGGTTTATTCGGGCTTGTGTGAGTATTGTGGGTTGTCAGCCTCCCTCCTCCAAACCAGATAATGTAGATAACTGCAAGAAGTGGGAGAGGAGCATTGCACATGCCATGGTTAGGAGAGGGGGACAAATGCAGCAGATCAAACTTTGGCAAGGAAATGGGGAGAAGATGCCAAAAGTCTTCAGGTCTCCAGCTCACAACCACTGCAGAGGGACTGTCACCTAAGGCTTGCCCAGGGGTCACCATATAAACCCTTGCAAAGGAGCATCTAAGCCCACTCCTCCTAGTGGGATTCAATCAAAGTATAGGTTCTTATTAGTGCTTCTCTCTCTTGACTGACCCCAGGAAGCATCTCCAGGGTCCTTCTCCCCATGAGCTCTCCTTGAGCTTCTCCCCTCTGCTTTCCTCCAACTCCATCCTGTTTTTATCCTTGCCCTCCTGTGAAAAGTTCATCCATGGTTGATTTTTGAAAGGGAACAGGCTTTGGTAACCCCATAGTGTGAGGGAGACTTTGGTGTCTGCTGCACTAGAACTGTGATGGTTGTGGTGACAGCCCAGGATGCTGTCATCTGTGGATGGAAAAACCTGGGCCTAGGAGGTGACAATCTAGCAGGGAAAGTCTCCTTTCTTCGAGCTCAGGAATGGGTTTGGGTTGGTGGTGTTGCAGTCTTTAGGTTTTAACAAGCAGTTGGGGATCCTGAGAAGATGGGAGGGGAGGGGAAGAATGAAGGGGTTCACAAGGACGTGGTGGAGGTGGGATGCTGCTGGAATGGGATGGGATGAAGTGGCACAATAGGATGTTGTGGGGATGGGATGAAGAGGTGCCACAGGAGGTGCTAGAGGAGGGATGCTGGGGAGGGGTATGAATGGGAGTATCGTGGTCACTCAGAGGTGTCCCCATGTCCCCAGCCCCACCGCTCATAGCCACCCTTTATGGTGATCCCTGCTGGAGTGAACACAGGGAGGAGAAGCAGCCTCCCCCTCAGAAAACTGCTGGAGCTGGGATTTTTCAGCTAAGCCCACACACCTGCACAAACAGCGTGGTGGGGAGCAGGCCTGCCTTTTTTTATTATTCTAATTTTCATGGTGAATAAGAAGAAAATCTTCTCTGGCAGCTCCCCGGGGCAGGCCGAGGGGCGGAGGAGGAAAAACAAACATTTTTCTTGCTGTGCTCGTCCCTTTTCAGAGGCAATAGCAGGGGGCTGCCAGGCCCCTGGACTTGTGGGAGATGGAAAATTGCTGGCTCAGCAAAAAAAAAACCACCCTCCCCCCCTAAAAAAAAGCAGGATTTGTCCCTGTGGATGGAGACAGTTGGGTTCCCCACCAGAATAAGAGGATATCTGGGGCCAGATCCTGCCATCCCATTAACCCTAGTGGTGCTGTTTGACACTTCTGAGCTAAAAAAAGCCAGGCGTGAGACCCTGCAATAACAAGGGGATCATCTGGGGCAAACCCCATGGTAGGGTGGGGTGAGGGTTGCGGGGGGGAATCAAACTCCCTGTTGGTAAAAAGGAGTCGGGTTTCTCTCTGGAGTTTCCAAGAATTTTTTTTATAAACAGCAGTGAGGAGGAAAAAGCTGTTTTCTAAATGATGGCAAATGTTCCTCACAAGGCGGAACGGGGGCCAGGGGGGTCCCTCTTTGTCCATATTTTTATTATAAAACTTCTTTAAGGCAGGGGGAGTGCGGGGAAAAGTCCTTCCAAACTCTTCTGATTTTCCCCCCTGGTGTGTGCAGCTCTCCCCCCCGGGTATTACATCAGCAGCAATGACCAAGCAAGTGGGGCAGGAAACAAACTCCAATGGAGTGACGTGATCCCTCGGGGAAAGGCAGGCCAAGGAACAAGAAGGCATTGTTCTTTTTGCCCATGGAAAAAAAAAGGAAAAAAAGTTTAAAAAACCCAACCCAAATCCAAAGAAAATATGCTGGGAAGTGTCTGGGTGCAAAGGGAGGAGCTGGAGCTGCTGCTGGGATGCTGATGGGAAGGGTCTCACTTCTGAGAAAGGAGACTCCTGGTCCCTCAAGTGGGTATGGGAATGGGGAAAAGGTAGAGATGCAGATGGGGATGAAGGTGGGAATGGAACCAGAGAAGGGGATGGCAATGAAAATGGAAATGAATATTACAATGTGGGTACCGACAGGGATTANAGTGGGTATGGGAATGGGGAAAAGGTAGAGATGCAGATGGGGATGAAGGTGGGAATGGAACCAGAGAAGGGGATGGCAATGAAGATGGCAATGAAAATGGGGATGAAGATAACAATGGGGGTAGTGACAGGGATTAAGTTGGAGTTAAGGGATAGGAATTAGAGTGAAGGAGGGGAAGGGGACAGAGAAGGATGGAAATGAAGATGAAGATGAAAATGAGGATAAGGATGAGGAAGGGGGCAGGAACTAAGTTGGGGATGGAAATAGGGATGGAGATGAAGGTGAGGGTGGACATCAGGAGGGGTGAGGACAAGGACAGAGATGAGGATGAGAATGGATATAAGGAGGGGGATGAAGCTAGGCATGAAGATGGGGATGAGGATAGGGATGAGGTTGCAGATGAAGATGGAATGGGAATAAGGATGGGGGATAGGAATGAGGATGAGAATGAGGACAGGGATGGGAACGGGGATAGGCATGAGAATGGAGATGAGAATAGGGATGAGGATGGGGACAGGCTGGCGAGCTGGCAGGAAGGAGAGATGCTAAGCAGAGGATGCAGAGCAAGTCTTGGCTTTGCAGAGGGCTGTGAAAGGGAAACTGAGTCACGGAGTGCCTGAGTTGCATTCTCCAGCCCATCCTGGTCATTCTTAAGAGGCAGATGTAAGAATGCTTTCCAGGGCAGTGATCCTGGAGGAGCCTTTTGGAAAGGGAGGTGTGAAAGGGCGTTGCTAAAGGAGATGAGGGGGAAGAACTGGTGGCTGCAGCTGAGCTCTGTAATGTTTTTGGAAAGCAAGGCAGCCCCCACCCGTCTCTGTGGCTGTCTGTCCTTCTGTCTGTCCATCTGTCCATTCATCCGCACCTCACTTTGGCTCAGCCCCAAGAGTGGAGCAACATTAGGAATTAAAAGGGAGAAGAGATAATGGGGTGCCTGGAGTTAGCAGAACCTCAGCTTTCTCTGTAGTTTCCATATTTCCATAGGGCAGGAAATGGGGACTCCTCTTTCTCGGGGGTTGTGTCTCCACCCTGGTCCCTGCAGGAGGTAGAAATGGGGGTTCATGGGTCCTCTGTAACCCTCCTAGGGCTGGGTGTAATTGCTTCCAGGAGGACAGATTGAGTGATCCCACTGTAGGAAAATGGAGGATTGGGATTTGCCAGCAGGAGCCGGGGGAGGAAGGGGAGGAAAAGGGAGGATTTTTCAGTCTGCAGCTGAAAATTAAAACAATGTGGCGAACGCTCTAGCCAATCTTGCCCATAAGCCCAAGTCAGCTTCATCCCCAAGCCAATCCCTGTCCCCAGACCCCATCCTCAAGCCCTCAGGGATGTCCCTATCCTCCTGGCAGGTCTCCCCGACTTGGTGCCGGACCCCAACTATGTACAAGCATCCACCTACGTGCAGCGAGCTCACCTGTACTCGCTGCGCTGCGCTGCTGAGGAAAAGTGTCTGGCCAGGTAGGAGCAGTGTCCTGGAGGGCACAGGAGGAGACAGAGGGGGCTCCTGGGGAGATGGGGACATGGGATAGACTGAAATAGGTCCTGGGGCAAAGTGGAATGGGGTTGGGCATGGGAAAGAGGGGGGATCTGTGGTAGGGGGACAGAAAGACATGGAGGAAGAGGGCGGGTTGTGGGGTGAGGGGTATGATGGCATGGGGGAATAGTGTCCCCATGGAAAATGGGGACATGGGGGGATGGAAGGAGGGTTCTGAGGTGAAGGAGCAAGGGGACTTGGGGGATGAGAGAGGGGTCTTGATGCAAATAGAGAGGGGGATGTAGGAGGAGAGAGGGAAATGTCCTGAGAAGAGGGAACAATTAGAGATGGGGGTTCCTGAGGTGCAGGGAAATGGGGACAAGGTAGAGAAGAATGAGAGAGGAGGAGAAGGGTGAATGAGAAGGATGCAAGAGAGAAAGAAAGAGGGAAAAGGGAAGAGTGATGAACAAAGGAAGGTTTTTGGTGGGTGCTCAAGGGCAGAGGGATGTTCTCTCCTTCATCATGTTCCATCATCTTTCCTGTGGAGGACCCTCTCCCAGTAGAGGCACTCACCAGGGGTTTTCCTCCCAGTCGGGCCAGGGCTGGGGCCAAGGGCAGTGGTGGGTGGGGTGGGCATTGTAATTGACCCTACTTGATGTCCTCAGCACTGCCTACACCCCCGAAACCACTGACTATGACGTGAGGGTGCTGCTGCGCTTCCCCCAGCGGGTGAAGAACCAGGGCACAGCTGACTTTCTGCCCAGCCGTCCCCGGCACACTTGGGAATGGCACAGCTGTCACCAGTGAGTGTCCCCACTTCCCTGACATCACCCACCCTCTTAGTGGTGTTTTAAAGTCTTTTTTAATGGCGCATCTCCTTCTGGGGTGGAGGGTGGTTTGAGATCTTTGTGAGTTGGAGGTGGGAGTATTTCACCTTGCTTCACACCTCTGTCCCTAAAGCTACCAACCTCCTGCAATTAATGTCCCCTAGGAGAGAGCTGGTGTGGACTCAGGATGGGTGACCAGCTCCCCCCCAGAAAATAACATCTGTTTGACTGTGGTCACCCTGATTGTGTTGTCCCCAGGCACTATCACAGCATGGATGAGTTCAGCCACTATGACCTGCTGGATGCCACCACGGGGAAAAAGGTGGCTGAGGGCCACAAAGCCAGCTTCTGCCTGGAGGACACCACCTGTGATTTTGGGAACCTGAAGCGTTACGCCTGCACTGCCCACACTCAGGTTGGTGAGAGGGGAGGTGAAAGGGATGCTCAAAGGGCTTCTTGGGGTGTGTGTCCCCCTCCCAGCATTGCAGCACACTCTGAACACCCTTTTGTCCCTGCAGGGCTTAAGCCCAGGCTGCTATGACACCTACAATGCTGACATCGACTGCCAGTGGATTGATATCACGGATGTGCAACCAGGGAATTACATCTTAAAGGTGCTCAGGATCCTCAAGAAAGATATTTTTAGGGACAATCATCACTAATTTGGGGGCAGCTTTGGATCTTCTCAGCCTTGGGATTTGGAACCATACATCTTTTTAGGTTCCATCCCTTTAGCAGTTTAAAGCATTGCTTATTCTCCCCCCTTTCTGCTTTTTAAAGGTGTTTTTTCCTTCCTTTCTCCCCATTTTTAGGTTCACGTGAACCCCAAGTACATTGTCCTGGAGTCAGACTTCACCAACAATGTGGTGAGGTGCAACATCCATTACACTGGGCGCTATGTGGCCACCACAAACTGCAAGATTTCACAGTAAGGAGGTGTACATCTGTCCTTTTCTGTCCTTCCCTTGGCAACTAAAACCTTGATAGGGGTTGAACCCAAGGGGTTTAACTCCTTTTGTCCTCCCTTTTGTCTGAATTTTCTGCATGAGCATCCAAAAACCAGTTGGATTTAGCCAATGGTAGGGCCAAGGGTTGCTGTCTCACTCCCTTTGGGGGGTTTGTATTGAATTTCTCTGTTTTTTTCAGGGAAGAGGATAGCAGTTTCAAAAGAAGTCCCCTTCCTCTTTGAAATGAGTAGTTTGAAATGCCTTCCTAAGCACATTCCCCAAATATTCTGTGGGGTTTTTTTGTCTTGCAGGTCTTGACAGGAGCAGGGCCAGAGGGACATCACCCTTGACAAAGTGCCTGAGCTGGCTCCTCTGTCCCACCAGAGACCACAGAGCTCATCAGAAGCTCCTTGAGAACCCCCCTCACCCAAACAAGAAACAAGCCCTTATTTCTTCAAGTTAAAAGGAAGGGAAGCAAGAATGACTCTTCAATATATTTTTCTTATACTTAACTTTCTTCTTTAACCTTTGGGTTTGTTGTTTTTATTTGGTTTTGGGGGTTTTTTTCCTAAGGGAAAACAATGCCAAGTGTTAGCTGGAATAGAGGCCAGAGCTGGTGAATGCTGTATAAATGCTGTAAATCCCATATTACCAATACCTAGTTTTTAAACCCTTTTGGCTTTTTTTTTTTTTGGGGGGGGGGAGGAGGCAAGAGGAGGGATGGGTCTCCAGTGATGCTGCCTCTGTGCTGAGGGGAAGAAGACACCATCCCAGATTTGGGGGCGTTGCCCTGGCAGGATGATGGACTCCCCCAATCCTCTCCTCAAGGTGGCTGCCACACAAGGATGCTCTGGGTATTTTTAAGACTGAAGGTGCTGCAACACTCATTGCCTTAAAGGGAACCTTGATCCCTCCATCTGGCTTTTAAAAAATAGGGGGGGGGGGAAGGCAGATATGACTGGAAGTCTTGTATTATTATTATTATTAATAATGTAATTATTTCCACAAGCTTTAAAACGTGGAAATCATTAAAACACATTGCTTTGGAGTGTTTGGTTTTTCACTGAGCTCACAGTGCCACCACCGAGGGCATTAACTGTGGGGTGTAGCAAGGTGTCTTCAGGCCCAGGAAGGGATGAGGAAGGTCACCTGAGAGGTAACCTCAGAGCTTATAGTTTTTTCCACCTTCTCCTTTCTTCCCATTTGGGAAGAATCTTTCCCATTTCCTCCCATGGTGGAGGAACAGGGAATGGCACAAACCTTCCCAGGGCACCCCTGATGTGCTCTGGAACCCTCAGGACAAGGACGTGGAACTATTGGAGAGGGTCCAGACGAAGGCCAGGAGGTTGATGCGAGGACTGGAGCACCTCTCCTACAATGATGGGATGAGTGAGCTGGGGCTGTTCAGCCTGGAGAAAGCTAAGGGGAGACCTCATATGGGGCTACCAGTGCCTGAAGGACCCACAGGAAAGCTGGAGAGGGGCTGTTTGCCAGGGCATGGAGCTACAAGACGAGGGGCAATGCTTTGAAACTAGAGCAGGGCAGGGTTAGGTTAGACACCAGGAAGTTCTTCTACATGTAGGTGGTGAGACGCTGGCCTGTGTTGTCCAGGGAGGTGGTGGAGGTCCCACCCTTGGACACATCCGATNAGCTAAGGGGAGACCTCATATGGGGCTACCAGTGCCTGAAGGACCCACAGGAAAGCTGGAGAGGGGCTGTTTGCCAGGGCATGGAGCTACAAGACGAGGGGCAATGCTTTGAAACTAGAGCAGGGCAGGGTTAGGTTAGACACCAGGAAGTTCTTCTACATGTAGGTGGTGAGACGCTGGCCTGTGTTGTCCAGGGAGGTGGTGGAGGTCCCATCCCTGGACACATCCGAGGCCAGGCTGAAGCTCTGAGCAACCTGATCTAGTGCAGAATGTCCCTGCTCGCTGCAGGGGGTGGGACTAGATGGCCTTTGGAGGTCCCTTCCAACTCTGTGATTCTATGACACCCTCCCACAGACTTCGAGGGCTGGTAACAGCTGCTCAGTCCCTTTTTCCCAATCCCCGAAGCCCTGATCTGCTCCCGGGACAGGTTCAAGGGAGGTTAAACCCGAGAAGGGCTGAGTCCGCCAGCCCCATCCAGACTCCGAGCTTCCCCAGTTATGGGAACCTTTTCTCCCTCCGCAGCCCCGGGCGGGAGAACAGCCCCCCGGCGGTGCACTCATTACACTTTACTGGGTTTAATTCATTAGTAAATACAATAGATAATTTAATATAGTAACAGTATCTTTATAAAATTTAATTATCACTATTCCGGATGTCCAGCGCCACCGTCTCCGCCTCGACAGGAGCCGGGATCCACCCTTCCCCGTCGCCCCGCTTCGGCTGCAGTCCAGCTCAGGACCCCTCGGGAAGCGGCCGACGGACACGTCTCGGCCAGGCTTGACTCCTCCTGTCCCATCAAAGGCAGAGCCCCACGGCCACCGCTGCCTGAGGCTCCTGGATATCCCCGGCCCGCGGGGCGGCAGCACCGGCAGCTCACATGGCTGCGCTCTGCCGCTCACTGCGCATTCGCCACACCGGACCTGTCCGCATCTGTCAGAGCCAGCCAATCCCGACCCGTAGCGTCACCCGGCCTCGCCCAATCACGGCTCAACCTTTCCCGCCCTGTCCAACCACGGCTCGTCCCTTCAATCTAGCCCCGCCCCTCTAATCCAGCCTGCCGCTTCAATGCGCTCCCACACGCCGCCGCCGCTCCCAGGAGGCGGGAGAGGTCTGGGATCCGCTGCCGCAGCCCCGGCAGGCGCAGTTTGGCCTGGGAAATGGCGGTCGCTCAGCAGAGAGGAGCTCCCGGCTGGGAGGTGGCGGGGCCAAGACCAGAGGGAGCGGGGATTGGCTGCGCATGGCTTCTTCAGCGCATGCACCGGAAGTTGTACGCGGCTGGGGGCGCTGGGAAGGGAGTCGGGTAACGGAGGCGCCAGGCGTTTGTGCGGTGGATTGAATTATCACTATTACCAGTTTTCGTGAATTAAACCCGTTAAAGCGTAACCGAGTGCGCTCACGCCTCCTCAGGGACCGGTTCCCTCTGCCGGAGGGTACCCCTGTTACNCGGAGGGTATCCCTGTTACTTAGCGCTCCCGCCCGAGGCTGCCGGGGAAGGAGAGGCTGCTTCTGGCCGGTGAGCGGAGAGCTCCAGCTCCCTACTCGGGAGGGAGGCCAAGGCACGGTTACAGGGAAACCCCCCCCCTACCCCTGTTGACTGTAGCCATCGAGGTTGGATCTCTCCTTCTCGGTCCTTCACCCGGTCCCGCTCTCCGGAACACCCGCTGCCTGTCCAGGAGCTTGGCGAAGATGGTGGCTCGGAGCGGAGCGGGGTCCCTGAGCCAAGGTTAGGTTGTAGAGGGGAACGGAGGGATCCGGGAACGGGAGTTGGGGGACGAAGAGGGAGGCAGCTCCTCCCGCAGGTTCTCCGATGGCTCCAGGGGGAGCACTTGTCCCCTTCCAGGAGAGTGTTCCTTCCCCAACCCACCCTAGCCCCAGAGGTGGGATCCTTCCTTGGTTAAGCCAGACCTCCCCACGCTGTTCCAGTCCCCCAAACCCTCAGGAGTGGTGGTCAGGGGGACACAGCAGGATTCCCCTGGGAGACTGTCCCCATTGTAAACCATGAGCAGGGCAGCTCCCATAGTTTAGCCACTAGTAGGGGGGCGGATGCATAGAATCCCTTTCCCTGTAAGGTGGAGAGGTCCAGCACCCACATATTCACATCCCAGGGATGAGTGCTACCTCCTGTTGGGCCACCCATCTCAGCCAGGGATGGCCGCAAAGTGCAATAGCAGCATGGAGGCAGTTTGTCCTTCTCAGACTTTATTGGTCCCGTGCATCATGCTCAGGCAGATACATGGCTGCACCTCCTGTAGCCCAGCGTGCCCACGGCCAGCAGCCCCATAGCCAGCCCCACGCCGGCCATCGCATACATCAGCCATGTTCCCACACCAGCTGCCGCCT
This sequence comes from Turnix velox, assembly GCA_013400935.1. Lineage (NCBI taxonomy): Eukaryota > Metazoa > Chordata > Aves > Charadriiformes > Turnicidae > Turnix > Turnix velox. The sequence continues at coordinate 13,705 of VZTY01005076.1, read as the reverse complement.
TCACCCCGCCTGCCAAAAAAACAGGTGGAAGGCTGTTAGAGCTTGTCACAAGGGGGAGGTTGTCACCAGGGCCATTCCACATGGCCACAGCTGGTGGGGACTCACCCTGACCTCGCTCCTGCTGCTGTCCGGCCGTGTCCCTGGAGAGGAGCACGGGACCGATGATCACGTCAGCTTCGGCCTCTCTCCCTGGGGAGGAAGAAGGGACATGTTACAGAAAAAAAAATGGTTGCCTGGTTGGGAGCAATCCCATAGACTTGGAGGGGCTACACAAGAAGTTTTAACTTCTATCTCTGGTGTTTGAGAGGCCAACAAAGTAATTTTCCTATCTTTATTTTATTTTTCTGGTACAACAAGGACTTGTTCAGCTACAAATCTATGACTATAAAAGGTGCTAGTAAGGAAGCCAAAGGCAAACTTTTTTAGTGGAGCCTTTAGTGACATGACAAGGGTTTTATATTTTATACTCAAAGAGGGGACAGCAAGACAAAATTCTTTACAACGAAGGTGGGGAGATACTGGAAGAGGTTGTTTAGAGAAGTTGTGGGTGTGCCCCATCATTGGAAGTGTTTCAGGTCAGGCTGGAAGGGGCTTTGAAGCAACTTGGTTAGATGAAAGATGTCCCAGCCTAGTGGGACAGTGGTTGAACTAGATGATCTTAAAATGTCTCTACCAACCCAAACCATTCTATGGTGATATGTTCTAGGTGGACCCTATCCACCACCCCCAGAGCTGTCCCCATCATGGGGACCTCACCATTGCCATCATGGCGTCGGAAGCGGCGGCTGGGCCATCGGTTCAGGGGGTTGAGCCTGTTGGAGAGTGCAGGGGACTCACAGTTGCCCATCTCACAGCAGCTGCAGATGTCTCGGGTGCCTTCCAGTGGTGACCAGCTGTAATGGGGTGGGAATATTACCACCAGAGCCCCAGCAAAATTATGGTGCCTCCACCCTGACTCTGGGTCCATGATGCCTCCCCATGCCACACCAGGGATGCTGGTGGGTACCAGCTCATCCTAGCATGGTGGCAACTCACGTGTTTCTGGCTTTGTTGAAAGAGCAAGCCTTGTTCAGGTGGTCTGGAGCTTGGTCCACTGGGGTCACCTTCAGGTGGCAAGTGATGTAGATCTGCAAGTAGGGCAGGAGACAGAGGTGAGGACACACCAGTAGGGGACACTAGTTTGGTTTAGGGCTAGCTGAGGGGAGACTCAATGCCTTACCAGGTTCCTGGTGTCCCCTGCAAACCTGAAGACATCGATCCTGAAGCGCAGCATGTCCTCCCGGGGCCGGGGGGCGATGAAGGTAGAGCTGGTGTCATCAGACCTCCCATCAACCAGGCACCTGAGGGAGGATGGGGTTGATGGGAGGCTCCAGCACCCTGGCAAGTGCCCCCTCCCAGTGGGTCCCTGGGACTCACCCATTGAAGTCAATGATGGCATAGTGAGGAGAGGAGTCAGTCCCAGGACCAAGGGAGGCCACACAACTGTCCACAAACAAGCGCAGTGGCACGTGGTTCTCAGTGGCCACCTCTGCTTGGATGTTGAGGATGTCACCCAGCTGGAAACCAGTGAAGGGTCTCTCGGCGGTCCAGTCCTCTGCAAGACAGTACCGAGGTGATAAAAGAGAGGTGGATTTGACTGTCCCCAAGCTCCCATGGGATGAGAGCCAAAAGCTGGAACACTGGGGTTTGCCACGGGGTGGGCTGGCATCCCCAGCCCTGCATCCCTGAACTTTTTCACAGGGGAAGAGAGTGGAAACCCACTGTTTGTTGGTCAGGATGGCTTCCCACCTACCATTCATGAGGCGCAGGGAGAACACCAGCCTCTCTTCCGCCGACAGCATGGAGTTGAAAGGAGCCCAGGTGGGTCGGATAGCATTGCTGCTCACATTCTCCCTCCTGGCCAAGGACCACCATGCATCAGGATGCAGCCCCTGATTTTTCCTGGGGACCAGGGCAGGAGGGACAATGGGGAGGGAGACATCTTACCTGGGGTAGTGGCACTCAATGGGGATGACAGCAGGGTTGCTGCGGATGATGACAGGGTTGCTGCCGGGGCTGGGGTCATAGTTGAGGAGCGTGCGGTAAATGAGTGAGTCTGGTGTGACCTGAGCAGAGAAAACATCGAAATGCAGACAGTTTTACAAATTTAACAATAGCTAAACCATAATCTTGTCAAATATTTTCATCCACAAGAGACTCCTCTCCACCACCCACCACCCCAACCTGTGTATTCAGCCTTTCTCAACTGGAAAACACCGAGGAAATCCAAAGAAAGCAGGGAAAAGGCAGGGAAAAGGGGATATAGAAGAAGCCCTGCTCCATTCTCGATTAATTAAACTTGTTAATAAGCCAAAACAGGATCAAAAGAGGGAGCTTTGCACCACTGACATGTCTCCAGCTGAAATGGCAAAGCAGATTTGGGGAAAAATGCTCCAGTTTGGGATAAATCTATGCTCATCCTTCCCCTAGGGTGATGCCAGGGGGATGTCTGGTGCCCAGTTCTGCAGCCAGGAGTTGAAGGGATGCCAGGCTAGATCCCAGGGCTGGAGGATGGACTCTGAAGTAAAAGGTCTTACCTGCACGACACTACCACACTCATGGAGGCCCGCAGTGAAGATGACAGTGTTCTGGGCAGGGTTGAGCGAGGAATGCTTGCAGGCTGCTGGCCCCAGTGTCAGGTCAGCCACGTTGACCAAGCGGCCGGTGCCGAAGAGGTCCCTGTGCACCGTCACCACCAGCTGAGCCTCCTGGCACTGCACCTCCACTGGCTGATGTCCAGAGATGGCGTGGGACTGGGGCTCCTCCACCCAGGACCAAGCATGGGGATCTGCCTGAGCTCCCCAGGAGAAATCCCAGGGTGGATAGGCAGCCACCTTGCTTGCCACCCAGCAGAAGAGAGACAGGATCAAGGCACTTTCAGGTCTCATCCTTCCTTCTTCCAGCAAGCCCGGGCACAGAGACCTGGGGCTGCTCCTCCAGCCTTTATATCCCTCTCAGCAGCAGGAGGCGTCCCCAAGTTTGGGTTTCCGCTTGGGGACCAATGGCACCCAAAGGCCAGCCCTCCTGGGTACAAGGTGAAAGGGGGCACAATCCAGTCATTTCCGGGGTGCCGGGACCCCATGTTCCTGGGCTGACCAAGGAGAGAGAAAACATCCTCGTCAGCCTCGTTGGGCAAGATGTTTATAAAACTCAGCAAAAGCCGGAGACGGGGAGACTGGTACAAAGTGGCTTGTTTAGGTTAGAAGGTGATAAGGGGCTTTTCAAGGCTGATGGAGGGGTGGGTGTGACAGGAGCCGGGTCTAGGTTCCCAATGTGGGCCCTTTCTACCCCTTTCCTGTTCTGGCACCATTGCTTCCCTAGGGACTTGAGTTTTCCACATGGCTGCTGATGCTCTTTGAGGGCCAGGAATTCAAACAGTCATGGTTCCAACCCAAAGTTGTGCTTCCAGCATCTCCAGCATCAGCACTGACCTAGCAACTTCACTCACCACCAATGCAAATATGGCTGTTCTTAGCCCTGGGAGGGAGGGTCAAACACCCTCTTCCCCCCCAATTCCAGCCTCAGCAGTGAGGTCACTGCCTGCAGAGCTGCAAACCTTCCTTCTTTATCTCTGCTGCCTTTCCCCAACTATTTGACTTGCGTTTGTTTCCTTGCCTTCAAGGAAACAGGGTAGAACCTATTGCTCCCTTCCCCACAACACAGCACCCCACTTTGTATCCCATCACTTCCCCCCAGCAAGCAAGGGTGGACACTGTTGGCTCCTCACAGCCAGGGAAACAAGGAAAGCTGCTGAAAAAATAAATCCCTATAAAAATAACCCCTGAAAAGTAACACTATCAAGCCTCATTATTGGTATTTCTATCCCTTCTTTTGAGTGGCTTTAACTATTTTTCCCTGCCACAGCTCTGCAAACATCGCCTTGGCTCCATACAAAGGATGTTATGTTTCATACACCAAATTTTTCTTCATCTTTTGGGATACCCCTGGGACAGCAGAAAGCCTCCAATTTGGATGTTTGAGCCATTATTGGGGGGGAAAAAAACCCAAACCAACAAACAAAAAAAAACCCAACCAAAGATGCCACCCAGCCTGCTCCTTGCAGAAATCCCAGCATTTTTAGAACTGGGACCACTTTGTGCCCAATTCAACGTGTCCAAAATCACCCGTGTGAAGCTTTATGAAAACCTTCTGCCTTGGACACCCACCCACCCTCAAACCCCTGGAGGTGATGCCCTATCTCTGCTGCTGCCAGGGGTTCCAGGACTTGTCTTTTGTGTTTGAAATACCTTGAGGCTGGCACTGGTGTGGAAATGCCAGGGATTCCATCAGGCTGAGCCACTTGCGTCAGGGAGATAACTGCAGCAGGCCCTGCTGAATCAGTAAATAAGTGCCTGCCCCCCCTCCCTGCGGGAGGACATCACTGCTTGGCCAGGACCTTGACTACAAGGACCACAGGAGATTCTTCATTTGCTTCCCCAAGAGCTGCAGCTCTAAAGTTAATTCATAGGACTCTGGATACCAGGGTTGGGATGCTAGTGGGAGAATAAATCCTTCCTTGTGCTCACACAGCACAGAGGTGGATCTCAGGTGAGGAAACACACTCAGACTTGTGTGCTTCTCTGGGAAAAAAAGGGGATTTCTGCTCTCAGGTTACACCTCGCCAAACCCAGCATCTTAACTCCAAGTACAACACAGCATTGGCCACAGATCATTTAGGAAAGAGCATGAGGTTTTTGTGTGTTTGATTTTGGTTTTTTGGGGTTTTTTTCCCAGAATGAAGAAAAGACCAGAAAGTCCCAGGGCACTAGAGAAGCACAACCCCACTGGTTTTCCCCTAATGCCTAAAGATAACTTTTAAGCACATCTCATATTTTCTTATAAAATCAAGTTTTAATACAAAAAAAAAAAAAAAAAGAAATTGGAAGAGGGCAGCTTTAGGCTGGATAGAAGGAAGAAGTTCTTTACTGTGAGGGTGGTGAGACACTGGAACAGGTTGCCTGTCCAGAGAGGTTGTGGATGTCCACCTCCCTTGGTGTTTAAGGGCAGGCTGGATGAGGCACTGAACAATCTGGTCTAATGGGAGGTGTCCCTGCCCATGGCAGGGAGGTTGGGACTAGATTATCTGTAATCATCTAACCCAAGCCATGCCATGACTCTATAAAACCCCATCACACTCTGAAGTCATTGCTGCTGCTGAGCACTTCTAGAGCTAGGGATGTCACCTAGAAAAGGGTAGAAACTGCTGGAAGACCTCTATATGCCCTAGAAAATCAGAGAGCCTTACCCCACACCCATCTCCTTTGTAGACCAAGTGCTAGCTATTTGTCTTCCTTTCTGGAGTCAGCTGAAGATATTTTGGTTGAATGGCTGAAGGGCAGCCATACTGAGTGACACAGGGAGGAGTCTGCATTTAAGATTCTCCTCTGAGCTTCTCAGCAAACTAGAGAGATCACTGCTGCCCAGAGTATGTGTATCAGGGCATTGAACTTCCAGAGATGATGCTGACCAAGAGGGGTGAGGATTTAATAAATCAGCAGCCACAACTGGTGGCCTGGGAGGAAATACTTCTCCAGGACTGAGCATGTAGACATAAGGGGTCTCCATTCACAGACATCACCAGTCTTGACCAGGCTGCTCTGGAGAACCTTCCAAGACCTCACATTCCCATGCCCTTCTGCTCTCCATTCTGCTATAAAAGCTGACAGCTCACAGGGGATGGTCAAGATTTCTCCCATCGTTTCCCCAAAGACCTCCACCTCCCACTTTGCAGCAAGACAAGGACCAAATCAGTCCAGGAAGGGGAAAATTATATGGATGAGGAAGGAGACTATACCAGCAACATCAACCCAAAGTCAGAACAACTCCCTGCTCCATCCAACAAATAATCTTGTAATTTTGAGGAAGGGCTAATTTGCTTTTCAGTGCTGGAGCAGCCAAAGGAGATGTATGTGGGACTGGGTTTAGATGATCCAAACTCCACCTGAGCACTTTGTACCAACAAGAGCCCAGGACAAAGGGACATCTATCAAAGGGCATCCAGCTGGGAAGCAGATGGGGGGGGTCAAGGTGCTAGATGACACCCAATGACATGGAAAGCTGTGTGACACACCACCATCCTGACCCCANATTCTATGATTCTATGATCCTCTGTCCCTTAATCAAGGAGGCTGCCCAAGCTCTCCCGGAACAGGCTGAAAAGTTCCAGAAGTTCTCCTAGCTCCCTGAAAAAAAGGCATCTCCATAGGTGACCTGCAAATGAGTCTCACCTCCGCACAGGTGCCCTTTTTTCCCTGAATCCAGTCACTTGAATTGTCTCTGACAAACTCCACCACCCAAGATATTCAGCTGGTCCAGTTCTCACCACTGTCTTAAGTGGGAACCTCTCCCACTCCACTCTTTCTCAGAGGAGAAAGAGACCCCAGGTTTGGGGCAGAAATATCTTGCCATTATGGCTGAAAAGCCCAAGTTTCCTAAGAATGGGAGGAAGAAAAAAAAAAACAAAAAACAAGTGTGACTCAGGCATGTCAGAAAGCCCCCAGAGGAGGGGGGGAGATGAGGCAGAAATTCCAGTCCCTGCCCCAAGGACTGTTTATAGACTTCAGCCAAGGCTTGTTACATACAACTATGTAAACAGTCCTTGAGGCAGGGACTGGAATTCCTTCCCCTGTCTGTCCCAGGAAGAGCCCAACTCACTGACCCTCAAGTCGTGTTCCCTTCCTTGGCCTGTAAAGTTTGGTTTCTCTACCAGAAACAGCTTCAGGCTGGAGAAAGTTTTATTAAACCCTTGGCTTATTGAGGAAGGAGTTAGCAACATAGAGCTAACCCAGGAAGATCCACAGATATAAAATACTTTGAGGTTAAATACAACTTCATGCTCCTACAGACAAGGAAAAAGCATCTGTCTGGAGGTTCTTTTGCATCTCTTCCAAACTGGATGCTGTGGAAGAATTCCGTGGTGGTATAAGGCTGAACAAAGTTCTGCTTAGGACAGGGCTTCAGGAGGATGAGATGCCTGGGTTTGGTTTAGGAGGGCACTGCAGCACCAGGTCATCTGGGCTCCACCCTGGAGGTGGCAGCAACAGCCTAAATAGCCCTGGAAGATGCAGGTGCTTCCTTAATCGTGAAAACCCTTATTTCTCTGCACCTTCCAAGCACTTGCCTGACCACACAACCCCAGAGCTAACTCCATCCAAGACAGCACAGCTGGGATGGGATGTGAAAAGCAGGCTGGGATGTTCAACCTCTAAGAAAGGTTTGTGAGCATTTCTCTGGCTCACCTGCATCACAACCCCAAGCCAGTCTCAGCAGCTCAAATCACTGAAGGGCCAGCCAAGAGATAGAGATAGATGCCCTGCTCCAGGGCTCCAGCTAACCCCCAAGCCTTACCCAGAGGGTGTTGATACACTGATGCAGTCCAGCCATGGAGGTCACTATAGTCTCAGCAGCACTGCAGACAGCCAGGTGCAGCTACTCTATTCCAAGGAGGTCCCTGTACACCATGACCATCTCCTGGCACTACAAGGCCACAGAGCACAGCAGGGCCACAGCCTGGAGCTGGGAAACATCCACTCATACCTAGGGAGAGGGCTGGGAGAAGGCATGGATCTGAGCAAGGATCCCCTCCCTTCCTTCTCCTCTAAGGAAGCCCTTGTTACTTTAAGTAACCACCTCCACAAAAAAAAAAACCAGCAAAAAAAAGCAAACCCCAGCATGCTACCATGCCTCATGTCACCTGGCAGGATCCAGAACAAGGCTGCCACCCAGGGACCTTCTAAAGACCACATCTCCCCCAGTCACCTCCTCTTCAGGTGATGTTGGGCACATCTCCTNATTGAGCTATTGGAGAGGGTCCAGAGAAGGGCCACGAAGATGATCAAAGGGTTGGAGCAACTGCCCTATGAGGACAGGCTGAAGGAGTTGGGGTTGTTCAGCCTGGAGAAGAGAAGGCTCAGAGGGGACCTCATAGTAACTTCTCAGTACCTGAGGGGGTCCTACAGAAAGGCAGGGGAAGGAATTTTTAACATAATATCGGATGGGAGGACAAGAAACAATGGATATAAATTAGAGGGGGATAGATTTAGACTAGACATAAGAAAGAAATTCTTTACAGTGAGGGTGGTGAAATACTGGAACAGGTTGCCCAGGGAGGTTGTGGATGCCCCATCTCTGGAGGTGTTCAAGACTAGGCTGGACAGGGCACTGGGCAGCCTGGTCTAGTGGGAGGTGTCCCTGCCTATGGCAGGGGGGTTGGAACTCGATGATCTTTAAGGTCCCTTCCAACCCAAACTATTCTATGATTCTATGATTCTAAGGGCAATTTGCAACAGCTGAGAGCATCCAGTTTCCAGGGAAATTCATTGTGCTGGGCTCTAATGAGGTGCTGGATTAGGTTTCTTGCCCACAGGATTAGTGTTGAATTTGCTGTGAAGCCAATTGTAACTTCCCCACAACCCTTTTTGGGTAACAGCCAGCTCTGTGAGACCCACAGAGATGCATCCTGCTTCCATACTGTGTGTCCTACCTCCAAACCTTATCTCCCAGTTCCAGATTATAGGGCCCTTCTGCAGGAAGGTCACTGGGTGATGACGTGGGGGGGTGACATTTTTCCAAGGCAAATGCACTCTTTAAATGCTTTCACTTGTCCCTGCCCCGGTTTCTTCAAGGTGGTGATGATCCTCATGGTGCTCATGCCACAGGCAATTGGGGATTGCCACGATGTGAGTGATTCATGGCTGGTTCTTCACTACTAAGGAAAGGCTGAATTTTGGGAGGGAGGAGGGGAAATTTAAATTAGAATCAAGTGGAAGAATGAATGGGAAAGGGAGGAATCACCATCAGTCACTCTGAACTGCATCCCTGTTCCTGGAGGATCAGGTTCCACACGGTGGCGCTCACATTAGCGCAGCCATCCGTATTTCGTGGCGTTTCCTTGTCCTTCCAGGATTTTAGCAAAACGGAGGAGAATTCTTATGTCTATGTGGCTGTTTGACTGTCCCCTCAACAGACTTGTCCCCCGGAGCCACCAGCTTCCTGGGCAGGATAGGTGTTGAAGTGGGTGGTTGTGAAATAATTCATTTTATAACCCTTATCAGGAATAAAACAAGAGCTGTTAGATATCAGAAATAATAATTGCTAACAATTATTACCTGGGGCTAAATGGTTCCCATAGTGTCTGGGCACCCCTTCCCGGGGATGGATCCCTTCAGCAGCTGGTTGTCTTCTCCATGGTTCCCAGAGAGAGGGTACTAGGGCAGCCTGACCCAGTGAATCACCCCATGAGCCTCCTGCCTGCTTAGAGACAAAAAATCTGGAGGAAAAGCAGTTTGTGGATTGCAGTGCCACCAGGGACTGTGGGCAGTGTGGAAGTGGTACAGCAGATTTCTCTGACTGATCTTGTAGACACTATTTTTGGCCATTGAGCAGGACAAATATTTCAGTGGCTGAACCAAGACTAGGAGCCCATCTCTCCATCTACCACTGTCACCTGGATGCTTTCATTTTCCAGACAAGAAGGAAGAGGAGAAAAGGCAGAATTATGAATAAGAGATTAATACAATAATGAAACATTGTTTGGAGTTGATCAGCCTCCAACATCTTTCACCATCAATAGTAGCTGGGGAATTGGTCCATCATTTCATTTGTCTCCACCATGTGGTCACACTCTCAGCTTCCAGCACTCCAGGAGAGTGATGTGGGACACTAGTCCCAGGCTGGTCTGAGCAGTTGGGCTGCTATGACACCATCTGGTTCCACCTCTTGTTGTCTTCAACCATCACTATCTACAGGACACTTACATTTTGGACTTTCTTCCTCTTTGCAGTGGTGGAGAAGGAGATCTAAGTGTGGAAATAGGAGTCCAGTGAGAGCACCCCTGCATGGTAAGGACTGGAGATGTCCTTTGCCCCGGGAGCACAGCCAAACAAGCTTGACCACATGGGTTTGTCCCTGCCCAAAGGAAGTGCTCTGCTTGCCCACATGGCCTCTGCTGCTCTGGGGTCATACAGCAACATGTTGTCATTTCTAGCATGGTTCCCTTGGCTCTTCTTGCCCTGTGGCCACTCCAACTGCCCAGGAAAAAGGTTCTCTCTCCACTGACGAGGGTCAGGAAACTTTCTGCTTTGCAAAGGAGAACAAAGGAACCTCCACCTCCCTTCCTAAGCCAGGGTAATAAATCACTTGCCTTCTTGTTTTAGCCCTGAGACTCCCACACTTACCTTCTAATCCCAGGCTGAGGTGACTGGGGACACACTCTGCAGTGGGGCACCATGAGGGTCCATCAGCCCCAGTCCTGCCTGAGACTTTTGTCTCAGGCAAAAGCAGACAGGTCTGACGCCTGACAAGTTTTTCATGCACCATGAGACTGGAAATCAGAAGAGAACTCACCTTCAGAATTGTTGAAGGCCACCTCTGCTTAGATGGATCTCTCCCCTGCCAGGGAGATGTATTTGAGGATCCCAAATCCATCGTGCATCAGTCACAGGATCTCTCACCTGCCAGGCCTGGATGTGGGCAGGGCAGGGCAGGATGCAGGTAGTTAAGAACATGCAAGCCATCACACCAATGAAAGCTTTCACAGCTTTCATAGCAGTGTGTCACAACAGGAGGTGTTTGCACCTTGGCCAGAAAGGTGCCTTCAAGGAAAAATATTTGCCCTGGAGCTTCCAGCATACCCCAACCAGCTCTTTCAAATGAGAATTTGGAAAGCACTAACCAAACATCAAAGCTCAGGCAACCTTGAAAGGGTTGGGGGTAACTCCAAATTCCTGCCCAAAGGCAAAAAACCAAAAAATGAAGCAAACCCAAGTCTCACATGGTGGCAGTTTTCCATTACAGGATTTGGAGGGGTAGGTGGGTTCTGAAAGAACACAGCGTGCTGAGAGGGCAATACTGAGGACATCTGAGAGCAGCAAGAAAGCACCAAGCAGAAGGTGCAAGTGGCTCTGGGCCCCCTCCTTGGAGGGTCATCTCTTGGAACTGCTACTAAAGTTGGAAGCCAGTGCTAAGCTCCCATTTTGGACTGGAGAGGTGCCCACTCTGCCTGGCCACCCACCCATTCACCCATCCTTATGCTAAAGCATTTTCTCCACCTCTTTCATAAGGGTCTGCTGCCTGTCCACTCATCCCAGATCCATAAATGGGAAGGTTGCACCTGCTGGGAAGGAAGGAGAAAAGAATTAGAAGGATCGAGTCATTCCTGAGTGACTTACTGCTGTGCAGCAGTGAGGGCTCATTCACAGGAGAGATGCTGCCCCCCCCAAACACAGCAAAACAATAAGGCATTGTTCATCTCAGGAGAATTTATTGGCATAGCAAGGTGGGATGGAGAGCCTGATCTCTGTAGTAACTTCTAAAGGGTTTTCCAAGCAGCCACAGACTATAGCAAACATTCTGGTTTGCAGGCCCTCACTTTTTCCTCCGCTTTTGAAGTCTGGTGTTGAGCTTACCACGCTTGGTGTTGGAGCAGTGTCCCGATTTGAGGTATTCCCCACCAGAGACTGGGCTCTGGGGCTCTGGGCACAGTGTGTTGGCAGAGGGAACAGCAGCAGAAGGTCTGCTGGGGGAAGAGACCACGGCAACCATTGGGAGTGGTCCATGCTCCTGTGGGGTGCTGGAGGGGAATAAATCCAGCATGTCAGAGGGCAGAGATGGCCAGTCCACATCCACAGTGAGGGGCTCCTGCAAACTGGCCATGGGCTGCAGCAAGGGTCCCACAGCAGAGGTGACAGTAGCCAGGGAGCTGGACATGGCCCGGATCTCTCGAATCATGATCACCAGGTGTCTGTTGGCCCTGAGCTGAGCTTGCAGCAGGCGACTGGCAACTTTCAGAAGATTGTCTGCTTGTTGCATGTTTGACCTGGTCCAACCACCAAAATCTTGCTGCAGGGTGGCCAGAAAGTCAAGGATGCTTCTGGAAAGAGGCACAGCACCTCCATGGTCTGACCTCAGGTCTTTCTCTGCTTCTTCATCCCTACACATCAGGAAGTCTGGAGATACAGGTTGGATGGGGGACACATTCCCTCCCTGGTCTGGACACAGGTGTCCTCTCCTGCTGGAGGGGTCCATCATGAGGGCACAGGGCTGGCGGTGGGCAGACGGATCCATGAGGGGACTTCCATGTGGTTGGCAACACTTCCCATGAGACTCGAGGTTGAGAATCACAGTGGAATCATCTTCAGACAGGGAGTCATGCTGCTGATTACAGGTACCTGCCATGGGAAGGGAGGCTGAAGAGAGCAGGACAGGAGAATCAGAGGATCCTCCCAGATGGTCTCAGTGGGGTGGAGAGAGGAGACAGAAGGATGATACTTACCATGCAGTGGAGATACAAAAAGTGGGATGGGAGGCATCTTGTGCCCCAGAAACCCTAAGTGCCATCCAGGACATTAACCTGAATTTGCCCATAGCCCACAAGCTTACCCTGGGGAACTCAGTGGTGAAAGCCCACAGAGGACCAAGGAGGACATTGGTGATAGGCCAGGTCTGAAGAAAGCAGCAAGAGGATGGAAAAGAAGACCCTGTGAAGTGTCTTCTTTCCATTGTTTCTGCCCCCTCCACTATTTACAGGAAGGATGCTACCACTTTCTGACCAAACCAAGATCCTCCAGCACACCATCCCTGTATGCATCATACAGGCCTGTAAGGCCTTCATCATTCCCAGAACATCAGCATCTCTGCCACAGTGCTGCTGCTGAAGAGCTGGGGGAAGACCTGGGTAAATCCAGCAGTGGTTGTGGACCTGTTGGCAACCCTGTTGAGGAGTGCTCCTGGGGAACATGTTACCTTCCTGGCTTGATACGCCACCCCAAGGCCATACTCAACAACCCACAAGAAGAATAGCCCCAGAAGGTTGTGGACAAAGGCTGAATAAAGATAAACTAACTGGAGATGTGAGGAGCAGAAGTGATCAGTGCATGGCAGGACATTAAGGCCTGGAGGACGGTTGTGACCCCTGAGGTACCTGCATGTGTCAGTGACATTTTTGAGAGAGGACATGGAATTGATCCAACCCTTCAGCCTGCTTCTTCCTTGCCAGCACCAGCCTGTGCTCCTTGTGCTTTGTCTCCAGGTACCATTCAATTCCCTTGTCCTTCAACTCATAGCACAGCTCCATCCATCTTCCCTCCCAGTACCACTGCATTTGTGGAACCACTACAGAGCAAGAGACAAATGTTGCTTTGGAAGTGACAGTTGTAACAACTGCATCCCACCATTGGAGAAGGTTGGAGAGTGCCCACCACATCAGCAGAGTCCTAAGGCACAGGCTCATCAAGTGACAGCGTCACAGAATACCAATATCAGGGATTGGACGGGACCTCAAGAGATCACCTAGTCCAATCTCCCTGCCAGAGCAGCAACACACAGACTAGGTCATGCAGGAACGCATCCAGATGGGTTTTGAATGTCTCCACAGAAGGAGAACCTCTCTGGGCAGCCCGTTCCAGCATTTTGTCACCCTTACTGTGAAAAAGTTCTTTCAGAGATTCCTGTGGAACCTCCTGTGACCCAGTTTGCCCCCATTGCCCCGAGTCCTANACCCAGTTTGCCCCCATTGCCCCGAGTCCTATCATTGGAGGTCACTGAGAAGAGCCTTGCTTCATCCTCCTGACCCTCACTCCTTACAAATATTTGAAACACATGGAGAACATAGTCTAACCAGGGATTATAACCTTCAACTTTGCATGAAGCACCCCCTCTTCCCCAGCCT
>VZTY01005072.1:124274-158121 GCA_013400935.1 Turnix velox | reverse complement strand
AAATTATCTATTTCCAAGCATGAGCCTGCCAACAACAGCTGGTGGTGGATTTACACAGGAGTCCACATTTGATCGGTATCCCACTCATATGATGACTGCCAACAGGCACTGCTTTACTCCACATTGGTGCATTCCCTGCTTGCTTGGTATACGAATCACAACTTAGGACCACAATATTGCAGCCTCAAATACCTCTAATTTTTACAGTACAAATTTTCTAGCGTTATGCACCATAATACAAGACTAGAATTGCTCTTACTTGAAGCCCTATCTTTAAACTCCTTGCATCAACAAAAAAATTTAGCACTGTAAATGTTTTCTAAAATGACTACTGCCCCAGTCTCAATTCAACATTTGGGTCACTGAAAGGCCAGTACTGTTCTTAACACAATACCTTATCATTTGGGTGCCTTGCGAAAACATTTTCATGCCTGGGAAGACCCTCAGGCAGAAAGAAATAAACTAGGAGACAGCACGGGAAATAAAATCCCACAGCAGCACTTAGCCTGTTCTGACAGAAAAACCAATAAAGAACTCAGTGATTTGTATTACACAGTTATTATACTCTTTGTGAAGGAATCATTAGTTATGTCTCAAACAAATAACAATGCCTAAAATGCACTTTCTTTAATCATATACAGACATTTCAGCAACACTGTAAAGCACAGGTAGATAAGTGTTGTTTCACAATGCTACATGTGACACCATCCAGAGACATAATCAAATGTCCCCTACATTATACACGTGGATTTGAAACTACTAAAGTTCATGCCATACCACATTTCTTATCTGCATGAGTTTACATTATAATGTTAATTCACTTCCCCCTCTCAACTTCATTCGTTTCAATGCACAAAGCATACTGAATTCAGTAGATCAATGTGCTTTATTTCTTCTTCTCAGTCTTCAAATCTAATGCACCCTGCTGTCATGTTCTTTCCCACAAAAAAATTCTTATGTGTCAAATCATTTATATTTTTAAGAGTATTTAATACCTCTATAATTAGCAACCCTTTCTCAGCTTCTGTCTAAACTTTTTTACATTTCCGCAGCAAAGTGTGTATGAAGTACAAATCAAAACTATTTCACACATCCACTCAAAGGCCATATTATGAAAGTCTGATATCACAGAAGTTAGTAAGTCATGAATATACATAATTTTCTAAATTGCAGAGCTCATTACATAAAACAGCACAGAAAATTACCATTCTCAGAGCTCACTTGGTGAAAGTAGTCACCAGAGAACTCATCACCTCTTCAGGCAAAGCCAGTGAGGTTAAGCAAAAGCAGCAGCAGAGTACAAGCAAAATCTGCTGATTTTTACAAATGTAGATCAGTGACAGCTCACATAAACTCTTCAGTGCAGCCTTTGGAGTGGTAACTTCTAATAAAGCAGGCAAAACTCAGTAGCTGAGAGTGAGTGATAATACCTCCAGTCAATATGATTAAACCTAGCGCAAAATACATGAAATTCCTTTGATATCATGTAGCACTGTTCTAAGTAGAGCCATTGTGCTGTCACGGGATCCTTTTTCAGGGGCTTCCTTCAGGATGACAGAAGGAGAAGGGTCACTGGTACTACTGACAGTCCCATAAAACCCAACTATGCATGAATTTCCTGTTTTGAATGGAGTTTGCAGTCTTCTAAGACTAAAGGGGAAAAACAAGGAAAATCCTGTAACAATGCCTAAAGCAAAATTAGAAACTACATTCAGAGAGCTAGAATACCTTCTGCTACACAAAGGAAGACTCATGCAGAATTTTAATACACAGTAACTGTAGCTGAGGAACTAACTGCTGCAGTAACCACACTATTTTCTTTACACCTTTCATGAATTTCTCTTTCAATTCCTTCCATGTTACCACATGATATACAGGCTACTAGCAAAACTACAATCCCAGACCGTGAATCCTCTCTCTGGATTAAAAAAAACAATGTCTTTCCCATTTTCAGAGCACTGCTCCACACAGAAATATGTAAGGAGCAAGCTGCAACACTACAAAAAACATGCAATGCTCAAAAAACATATGAAGCAAGACAGTAAACCTGAAACATGACATTTTTAGAACAGTATGAATGATACAAATGGTGACTATGCCACAATACTGTTTTTCTCTAATATGCAGTAAGACATATTCCTGTATGCACAAGCAACAAAGGAAAAAAAACAGAGCTACACATCAAAAAGAATTTTTTTCTATTATATGCCTTCTCTGAATCCAAAGTAGTTTCTTGTACCACTCAATATTCCATACAACACAACCTTCAGTATGCCATAGAGTTCTGCACCCATGCTGTACTACGTTTCATATGTGCTCTGCTAGTAGTGCTTTATAGAGGATTGCTTTAGGCAGCTCATTTCATTGTTTGTAATGTTCACATGGCAGGCTAATGAGGACAGGCACATTAGCTTCCACCTGAATATGTGCCAAGTATCATCATTATTTTCTCAACGGAAGTCTGAGAGAGTTCTTTAATTAAGATATGACCATCTCCTTAAGGATTTTCCTTCTCTCTGGTAGGAAATCCTCATATCTTCATGGTAAAAGAGAAGCAGCACCAGGCGGATCCCAACTTCTTTCTAAGTCAAGCTCCATTACTCCATTACTCTGAAGATACTGGAAGATTTTTATTTGAAGTGCTGCTTCCTATATATAGCAGAAAAAGGCAAAAATAACCCCCCAATTCACACCAGAACAGACCTATACAATCAACAGAGAATATGCTTTACATGGGGAGCCTACCTCACATAAACTGGTTTCCGCCTCACAAAACTCCAAGAAAACATTCATCTAAGAAAGCTTTACCAGAAGCAAGTTTTGTTTATGTGTGCAAACAACTTAGATTTCAGAGTCTCTCCTCTGAAAAAATACAATCACACATTTAAAAACCTTTATTTTATAATGACATTTGCAATTATCCTAAAAGGTAGTCGTTCAGAATACCCAGACAAATTACAAATGTGATGACCACGCTCTTCCGTCTCTCCCTGAAATACAGGCTCACAGCACATGACAGTTGTGAAAAACTGGTGTATATTCTTGCTAACCACAGAAGTATAGATCATTCCACAGGGAGCACTAAATTGCAAGTGAGAATCTTAGAAACTATGTTCTCACGGTTGCATGAAATATTTTTCATAGCATATAAATTCCACTACTTTTCAGGAACAAAATCATAGTAATTCCATCTAGTAGCAGCTTTAGAGCACTGTCATAGCCTAAGTACCAGACAAAAGAATTGTGCTGTTTTCTGTTTTGATTTACGCTCACTTTCCTTGATTGGTATTCTCTTACCCTAAGGTACTTCTCATAACACATAAAAGATGTATGTAATTTGTCATAACACAAACTAAAAACTTGCAAAGACCACCAAGTATTATAAAACTTAAGAGTCACATATATACAGATGCTAAAGGCAATCAAAGAGTGCTAACATTTATCATATGTATGTGCTGTGTTGCAAGGAAGACTTTCTCACTGCTGCGTTGTGAATTAAATATTTTGCTTGTCCAATTCACAAGCAAAAAAAAAAAAATCTGAGGAATTCAGCACAGCCAAGGGAAGGGTATTTTGTTCTGGCAGAACTCCAAGTGCAGTGGAGGAAGGGAGAAGGAGAGACAAGGGAGACTCAAAAAGGCAAAGAAGAGAAGCAGGAAAAGACAACCAAAACAGACTGAATGTTTTCTTTAAAATACTTGATAAAGAAAATAAAACAATATCAAGAACTTCAAAACATCACAGTATCCATTATTCTTTTCCGTCACTCCCTTATCTTCAAATAATGAGGCTGCTCTTCACCATCAAAAAAGAAACAAAAGGATATGAAGAGGCAGAAAAAAACATGTTTCCTTCAGTGTTCCTTAACTCCAGTGACTAGTGAAATCAGTGCACTAACTCTCATAAAAACATCCCTTCATTGCCCTACTCCACTTAACTTCGCAATAATGTATTTGCGGTGCAAGAAATCCTGCTTGTTCATTAAAAAAAACCCCAAACTTCAAAGCACCTAACAATAAGCAAGCCTGACTTTGATTTGCTGACTTGAGCATTCCCAATATTCAGATGAAGCAAAATGCCACTTAGTCCACACAACTACAGGTCACAGAAGAGCAAACTCAGGAGGCTCTTATTAAGCACACACCAATAATTAAGGGGATCAATTTCCAAATAACACACAGAAGCTTTAAGGAAATGGGATAACAAATCTAAAAAAATATCCATGCATGAATAAACATACATTTTTACAGATCTTCTTTACATGCTCAAAAGACCATTATCTATAGNTAAGGAAATGGGATAACAAATCTAAAAAAATATCCATGCATGAATAAACATACATTTTTACAGATCTTCTTTACATGCTCAAAAGACCATTATCTATAGGGGGAAAAAAAGCAAAGCTAAACCATAAGAAATGGTAGTAACTTTCACTAGAATGCAAGGAACACTTGTCTGCTAAAACTGTATATGTGAATCCTATTTTTTATAGGAAAACATGACATATGCTTTCAAGATTTGCCAGTTTAAATGACTTGTTACACAAACAGAAGACAGGTTCTCACTATCATCTCCATGCCTTCCCAATTGAGTGCCTCAAGATAGGAACACATCTCTCTCAAACATAGCTCTGACTGCAAGTGCTTGGGAAACAACTTGTGTCCTTTCTTAGTCTGGCACAGCTTGGCCAACAAGCCTGGCCATTATTCACATGTCTTGCAGTTTTCACCAATGTGCAATTTAAAAGTTGCAAGAGCACAACACCTCTCTACTCATAAGAAGAAAAATAAAGGATATCTTTGAACAAAATTCAGCCTTTAAAAGCTTTATGAACATTCGAATAGAGGAAAAAGGAGACAGAATTTCATGTTAGACTGTGGAGAAGAAATGATTCCACACACAAAACACAGGATACTTTCTGAAGAGCTGACACAAACCTAAATATATATACAGAGGAATACATCTGCACATGCAAGTGCTCACACAGTACATACCAAGAAAGGAATCAAGTAGTTCCTTTGCAAGTTAGACTGGGTATGTAGCATGCAACAGGCAAAGTTACTGCACAGTCAAATCCATAGGATTAGGGTGGAAGATAACATCATTACCTACTTAAAAAAATACACATCTGAAATTACCCATCTGTGGTATCAGCTGCTTCAATTTACCAATTTAAGTGACCGTATTTAAAAAAGAGAAGCACCCTTTAACTTTACAGCTAATGTCTGGAAGTGAAAATTTAATTTTTCTTCTCTTCCCTTTAACACTTCAGGTACATTTTCATTCTCATTTTTCCAGAGTCATCCCCATAAAATTCACAAACAGCAAACAAATCCTCCAAACTTCTTTTCCTATATATTTTACATCACTCCAATGTCATCAGGTCTCTACAGCCTAAACATGCAAAGTCTGAAATGTATGGTCACGCCCAGCATTGCAGATACCATTCTAACTTGTTTCTGCAAAAGCCTCAACAGTCCACACGAACCAATAAAGGGGCAAGTTCTGCACTTCTTCCCTGCCACACAACTGAAATACCATCAAGAACGTGAGGAGCCCTCAGCAGTTGCAGTCCAGTCAGAGACCAGATGCAGCCTCATGCTGATGATAAAAGTCAGTGCACAAGGGCTGTATCCTTACACTTCAGATTTCTGCATACCAGCCACAGAGATGACCCTCTTGCAGGAGTCAACCAGAAGAACTATCTGCAAGGCCAGACATATAGTTTATCCTAATTCTCTTACTGAACCACATTTTATATTCACTTTTGTACTCTACTGATAAGGAACTTTAAATTATAGCAGAAATTAATCAAGTCAATACAGTAGAGTTGATGACCCTTTTCTCATCCTCACTGAAGATATACATGGAACTAATACTTCTATTTAAAACCTCAAGAAAGGAAAAATAAGGTAGGAGCTCTTGCTTCTCTTGGATCTTCCTATACAAAAACAACAGATCTTCATATCCTTCTGAAGTCAGTATTTCACAGCTTCCTTACATATTCTCATTTTAGCAGGGCAATACAAAGGAGAGCAATAAAAGGCTACTAAAAAAATCATAAGACCTCAAACAAAACGTGCTTGAAGGACAGAGATAGAAAGCATTACATTAACTCCCTGCCCACACACATCATATGTTACAAGCATATAAACAAAACACATGCACATAAACCACAGGCTTCAATAAAGCCCAGAAAAGTCAACCTGCCCCCCTCAGTTCTCTCAAGTTTTGGATCAAAAATTTAATTTACGCTATTTGATTTCACTATTCAGTATGCAAACATATACACATTTACACATTCTTAATAATTTTTTCTTGTGTCTGGGAGGCTGCTTTTCTTACCTGATCCCTCAGTTGTTGAACTGAAGTCTGAAGGCTGAGAATTTGTTTAAAAAGAGGACTCTGCAGCACTGATTTTAACAAGCTCAGTTTCTCCTCGTTTGCAATGTCACCTCGATCCCGAAGTTTTGCCTGTAAGCGCTCCGTGGCCTGGACAGCTCGATGTGTATCTGTAGCAATAACCACTCCTAGTCATTGGCAGTTTAGAAACAGCTGCATACAAGCAGTTATATGCAGCCCACACATGTCCAATGTCTCCGGAAGTCAGAGAGGTACAGCACGAAAAATTTCTATCAAGAACTGAGTTACCAAAGCAAAAAAAGCCTTCATTAAAATTTCTTTACAGAAATTGTGGCAACAGACAACTACAAATAGGCAGTGATAAAATAGGCATAGTAAAAAATATTCACCTTTCTCAAACTTGTCTTTTTAGTTCTAGCAAGATTGAAACAAAGAAATTAAGACAGTACACTAAAAATTAAATACATTAAACAAGTAATGTAACACCTTTTGTTTAAATAGTCATTACAAAATCCTAATACATCACATATTTCTAAGCACAGAAGGTATTCATTAGAAAACCTCTACTAACAGTATAAACCAACGTCCTGTATCTATCATGCACACTTGATTTGGCCAGAAAAATATAATAATACAAATAAAAAAAGATTACCAATAGTTTCCAACATGTTCTCAGCTTCTCAGCTTCTATTCCAAGAATGGTAAAAGACAGCAAATATAGTATCTCCCTGAAAAAAAAAGAGAAGAAAAAAGGTCACATTTACAGAGGTACTAAACCTTGAAGAAAAAAAACCCTCATCTTCTGGAAACAACCACAAAATAACAATCTACAAAATCCACACCTCCTTGGATAATTAAAGTTACCTCAGAGGTGACCATATTCTGAGGCACTTTGGAGCTTAAAACCTACAAGAAAATTGCTTTTAGAGATATACTCTGCAATATTTTTGTATTTCCACATCAAAAATGCTGTTTGCATAGTGTTGCACAACATGCCCTGCATAGCTTTAACCAAAAGCTATGAATCATAGCTGTCACTGATACTTCACACAATTCTGTTGCTAACCATTTCAGTGACTGATAAAAAAACATTCCCTGTGGGATCACTTTTCAAGCTCTGTTTTGAGACAGCTGTGATCTCTAAGCACTTCTGTAAAATTATTTATCTTCTTGAAACTTTGAAGAAAAATAGAGAAAGGTATAGTGGCGTCAGATCTCCGGGCACGACAGCCTAACTAAAATTCCACAGAATCATTAGCTACAGAACCCAAGCATGACAAGTATGAAGCAGTCCTCACAATAAAAGCAGGAAAACAGCCATTAACACAGATCGCCTTAGAAGGAAAGCCGGCCAGGGTGAATATTCTGACTAGCCTGTATTTCTGTAGTTTGTGCAGAAAACTCAAATTAAAGGAGTTTACAATGAATTCAAGCTTTATCAGCAAGGCTTCCTCGATTTTGAGATGCCCGAGGCTCCGTACCAGTTTCATAGAGCCATAGAATAGTTCGGGTTGGAAGGGACCTTAAAGATCATCGAGTTCCAACCCCCCTGCCAAAGACAGGGACAACTCCCACTAAATCAGGCTGCTCAGTGTCTTGTGNAAAAAGTCCTTCCCCTGCCTTTCTGTAGACCCCCTTCAGGTATTGATAAGTGACTATGAGGTCTCCCCTGAGCCTTCTCTTCCCCAGGCTGAATAACCCCAACTCCTTCAGCCTGTCTTCATAAGGCAGTTGCTCCAGCCCTTTGACCATCTTCATGGCCCTCCTCTGGACCCACTCCAACAGCTCAATGTCTTTCTTTTGTTGAGGACTCCAGAACTGAACACAATCCTCCAGGTGGGGTCTCACCTGAGCTGAGGGTTGATTTTACTACATTTGAATTTGACAACACGTTGTTACAGATTCACTGATCACCCTGTTTAGGACAACGCAGCACTTAGGAACGGATATTGTAGCAAAAGGACTAGAGGCAATGTTTTTAAACTAGAGCAGGGCAGCTTTTGGTTAGACATTAAGAAAAAGTTCTTCATCATGAGGGTTGTGGGAAACTGGAATGGGCTGTCCAGAGAGGTGGTGAGGGTGCCATCCCTGGAGACATTCAAGGCTAGGCTTGATGAGCCCCTGAGCAACTTGATCTAGTGCAGCATGTCTCCACTCACTGCAGGAGGGCTGGATTAGATGAGCTTTGAAATTCCCTTCCACCCCTGTGATTCTGATTCAAATCCCTTGAATGCAAGTTTGTCAAAGCAACTTTACTGCATAATTCAAATTATACATATTAGTGTATATTCTAATGTTCAGCATACCAGTGTATGCAGTATACTGATATTCAGTATATATACTCAGATATATCATGTCAGTAATAAATAATAAAAAGCCATCATTAATTCATTTTCTCATTGGCAAGGCAAATCCCAGCACGAGATTACCAGATCTGGAAAACAAATCAAGTATCTTGTGTTTCCACCTTGTCACTCTGACAAGTACCTGTTTCATATGGGAAAGGCTGGATGAGATTATTTGAAAATCATGAAGGAAGTTGGCTTCACCTAACCCTTATCACAGAAGTTCACTAATATCACATCCTATTATGCAGAGCCCTCATTTACATATAGAGACATTTATGTCATGCTCACAGGCAGATTTTTTCAGTCAACCAAACTTTCCCATTTCACCAATTCTGTTCATCCTTTATAGTTGCTCTGAGGGGCGTGTTGTGAATGCAACCAGAGAACTATTGTGGGAAAAAAAAGATGTAGACTATTTTTCAGATATTGCAGTGCCACGATCTTGTTTACCAAAACACTATACGCATAAACATCATACATACAACTCTGCTTATGAGGAAACAGGTCAAGAAAAATAGGGGGTTATGTTTAGCCTCCTGAGAAACTCAGGAAGATAGAGCTTTAGAAGAAGAGATGCAGTTCTCAAATACCTGTATCTACTGGAGAAGATGGATATAGCTTTATATTGATTCAACTTAACTAAAATCTTGCTCCTGGTGTACTGTGAAAGGCACATTTTACCAGTGACCCAACACACAAGACCATCACCATGCTCATGCAATCCTAGAGGAACAATCACTAATGATTTATAATCCAGCTTTCTAAAAATAGACACAAATCCTAAACATATGCTACAGATGGAGATGACTCTACCTAACTTGCAATGAAAACAAGACCTCAGCTCTAGTAAGACAATTGTATTTTATCTCTACTTCATGCTTTAGAAGCATAAATGCTGTTGCAGAGCTATCTTAACATCAGCAAATTCATCTTTAACTTTCGTTTTAGTTCTTCTTATTTTGTTTTTATATTAGCACAGAATCGCTCCTTAGCGAACCAGCTTAACACTTTTGTCAACTACAATACTAAGACAGAGCAAGACCAAACCTGCTGCCAGGATGTTTTCCTTCAGGACAATGCATTGAGGGACACCAGTCCTTCTACATGTCACCAAGATGGCCCCTCTTCACTAAGCCTGCAGTCTGAAATGGCGAACAGCCGTGTGACTGTGCTTCTGCTGTGCCACATCCATGCTAACATGTGGGATCAGTCAGCACCAGCTCAGTGGCACATTAACATCGCCAAAGTACAGGGGAAGCAAGCACATATCTGACCAAAACATGCCACAGAGATATCTATAACCATCTACTACAGCTTCCACTTCTGGCCTTTAAACAAGCTTGCTTCTACATATTCTAAACGCATATTTTAATCTGGAGAGAAGTGTGAAGGCATGGAAGATTATTTGCTGAAAGGTCTAGGTCTATGATTTGCTACAGAGTATTTTTATAAAGCCATCTCAGACTTCCATGAGCACAAAGGGGAAGTTAAATTCTGACCCTCTAATTTTGCATATTCCTGGCAGTCTCTATCACAGACATCTGAAGTCAAAACCAGACCTTCTTTACATGATACAAATGCTGCTCCTGCCTCAAAGGACTTACTAGCTTAGCTCAAAGTAGATTTAACTATTTTTGTATTTCAGTGCTAAAGTTCATTAATCTCTTCACAGTAATAAGAACACAGAATGAGTTAGACTGTTTGACTGGAAACTTCGAGAAACTGTTAAATTAATAGCAAGTTAAATTCACTTTCAAGTGATGTGGTTTAAAAATTTTTTTAAAAAGTCAACTTTTTCCTTACATAACAGCAAATTACAAAAGTAATTTTATACAGGTACTTTGTGAGAAACATGACATTTCTACTTAGCATGTACAAAAGTTGAAGAACAATGCCTTTCTAACCTGCACTTCGGAGATTTCATGCAAATATGCAAAACATGCATATTTGTCCACTCTTCATGTTGCCCTTCTGTAGAGTCAGTTACCAGGAATTACGTTGGTCATCTCCTTCCTGCTGCAACCACACAAGCCACTTAGCTAAACAACTAAATCACACATGAAAAGGGAAAGACAACACACTTCCAATGACTGCTCTTTCACACCCAATCATGCAGTTCCTACAAGGAAATTTTTCACTAACAGATACTCTATCCACTATTTCACAAAGCCATTTAAGATAATACTCTGGAATCCAATGCTTATAGCACTGGATTGGCAACCATGCAATTCCAAAGATAGAAAACAGAGTAATAGGCTTTGCCCTGTAGCTCCCATTTTACCTGAAGTGCTCTGAGGGTACAGAGGAAATGCCTATCTTAAGAGTGATTCCTATGCCTGAACTTTGGCTAGGAGCTGCTTGAGATTAAAACTAAATCCATTTCAATTAAACAGCACAGCAATCACAACATGCATTTTACAGCTGCTAAAAATAATATTTGAAAACTTCTAAACTTCAACACTTGGGCTGTTTCAGTTTGGGATTTGGTTGGGCTAATGATACCCATTCATACTTGATTTTTTTTCCCCATCACTACCTCCCCTACTTTTTTTGTTATTGCTCAAATAAGCATGTTGGGTTAGCAATGCCTGGCATGGGAATGCAAACTAAACCACACAGGAAATGGAAGACAGTAATTACTGATAAACCTGTTGCTTTTCTTGCATTTCCTAGGAGTTACTCTGTTTTTCCCTGTTACATCCTGCATACTGGCTACCAGCCCCAGCAGTAACATCATGAAAGTTATTTAGGGAGTCTTGTCAGTATAAAGGCAACAGAAACCATTTACAGCAAAAAAGATATCTTTTCTACATACTCTTCCACTGTCACAAAGGCAATTTTACAGATATATAATGCATTGTATAAGGTTACTATTAATAAGGACTTCACAACTGTAGCCTGACTGGTAAAAGCCTTAACTTCTTGTTACAGAAGAGAGACACATATCTGAGCATGCAGCAAAAAGATGTGGAAGTAAATCAGCAAGAGAATATAGACCAAAAGGGAAAGAAAATAAACAAAAAGTGGAAAGAAAGAAACAAGAGGGAAAAAGATTAGTCTGACAGCATATAAGCTTGCAAATTAACACTACCACTTGGTCTCATCAGGAAACAGACTCTGGACTGCTTGCTCACTTCTGGATGAGAACAGAGAGAAATTATTCAAATTAAGGATTTACTACAAGCAAAAGTAACATAATAATAATAACCTATGTTGGAAGATACTTTTCAGACCATTGAGCCCAACCATCAGTTCAACATTGTCCTACAAGGAACAAGGAATACCTGGAATATAACCAGCAAGTGCAAGAAGCCTGAAACTTACATTTAAAAGCTAGACTAATGAAAAATGTTCTAAAAAATCCAAAGCAGAAATAAAAAGGTAGTTCAGAAACTAAGACATAGCCTATATCAAGACTACAAGCAATTTTGTTTGAAAAGTGGCCTTACTAACCTCTTGAAATTAAGCACAACACTGAAATAATCAAAAACATGTAAATAGATGGCAGTGGTGGCTCTGTGTGTTAAGAGTACTGTGACAGAGCTGAATAGCATTATGTACTTTGGATCAACTATGAAAATAGAATTTCAAACTTTCAACTATTTTTAAGCTCCTGTACAAATCAGACTGATTTAGTAAGGAAACTTACAATGCTTTTGGATGAATGAACAAAGTGTTTTACTAATAACATACTGTAACACTGTAAGGAGACCTAAATGAGTACAGTATCTATGTTAGCTGGTGTGCAAGTTGTAATTGCAAATGGGAAACTAGCCAAATTATACTTAAGACTTACAAAACGTTGCATACAGGGTATGCAAAGCTCATTTGTAAAGAGCATTGGAAAAACAACATGGAAGGGGAAATTACTCTGGGGGGATTTAGGGGCTTGGAAGTTTTTAGTTAAGGAAACAAAGAGATTGTATGTTTAACAAACAAAAAATAAAATCTTCCAGGATATATTTTAAATTGAGAATAATGGAATTACTTCCTTTTAACCCTTGAAATACAGTTTTAACTTCAGAAACTGAAAAGCAACTTCTTAATGTAGAATGTATGTGACACTAGAAACCTGATAAATGAAACTCAAGCATAGCTAATATTGCCTTATTATATTTATTTGCTAAACTCAGTTAAAACCTGATGAACCCTATTTTCTGCAAGTTACATTTCTTAATGTGTACTGGATGTTTCAGAGGTGAAAACAGCACAAATTAACAAATAAATAAGAAGCCATGCTGAATAGGTGCCCAAAAGCAACATTAAAGAGTCCTTATTTTTCTTATAAACTGCAAACAAACTTCTCATTATATAGTGTTACAACATACTGCAGAAAATCACTACAGCATGTAACAAGATTATCATGTAAGATGTCTCAGATGCACAGACAGAATCTGAAAAGCATACAAACGAAATACTCCAATAATGTCAAGGCAAAAATGACATACTGACTTGCAGGGAATGCCACTGGTGAAACAAAACTGTCCTTAACAATGACGACACAGTAAATTGATGGCATGGCACTGTATTTGCTTGAACTGTTCCAGCTGGGTGCTCAAACAAAACTAGAAAATTAACTGTCTACACTATACAGAATTTTAATTTTCCTTACATGAAATATGGAGTAGATGATTTAAGAGGTCTTTACAATCAGTTAAACACTGATTAAAGTGTTTAAACGAAATTGTTTACAACAATCTACACAACTGATGAGATACTTGGGATTCCTCTTAAAAGAATCCACAGAAACAGAGCCAGATGGGATATAAAGATCATCCACCAGTATCTAAGTAGTGTACCTCTCCTTCCCCTCGTGCTGATACTCATCTAACTTTCCTAATGCACTTCTGAGTAAGGAGAAAGTATCCAGTTCCCTATGATTAAGCTCCCTGAAAGGACAAAGGAAGCTGTTAATAGCAACGGTGCTAATCAGTAACTACTACACACACGGAAAGATTAAAAAATAAAAGGTATTCAAAAAACGAGTAACAATTTTGAAAAGAGAAAAAAAACCCAAAAAACAATATGGTGATATCCTCAGTTTAGATATGGCCCTAGATAGTCTCATTTTGCACTCCTTCCTTCAATTTTACATTACTGTCCCTTTCCACAGAAGCAGTATATAACATTTCCTAAAAATATTTTACCACTTTTCCTGTTAGATTCTTCACTCACAAGGAGTTGCCATTACCTCAGAAAATGCAGAGCTGATATGGAAATCACAAGACATTAGAGTTTTGCAGCAGCAGAATCCAGACCCTTCAGTATGATTATGGTAAATCAATACTCTGCTCTGGCAAGAGAATCGTGATGCCCTTTCTGGCACCACAGAAAGCCAGTGGTTTTCTGTTCCACAGCTCGTATTATTCTGCAAGAGTCAAAACGCAAAAATACAACGAGATGAGACAGTGTTTATAAAAGTGAAAGAAAAAAAGTAAAAAACCAATACATTACTATCCAGCCAACTGGCAAATCGAATCTATAAAATACAGTACAAGGAGTTGCCAAAAGCTGCTTTTTGAGAGTTCTTATTTACTGTCCTCCCAGTAAAGTACTTCCCGGGGGGGGAGTACTAGCAGCAAGAGGGATGAAGAAGAAGACACGGAAGATAACAAACCATTCCAAAACGCAGACCCTTCCCCTTGCACACAAGACCCAACAAAGGGGTAGCGCCTGGACCTTCCGCTTTCATCCTGCCGAAACGCTCAGGTTTAAATGCAAGGGGGGGAGGGAAGAAGCGGGAAAGGGAAAAAGGAAGGGGGAGAAAAAGGGAGGAGGGAAGGGAAGAAGGAAGGATGGTGAAAGGGAGACGAGATAAATGCACGGCGGGGTCTGAACCTGCGAGATGCGCCAACACGGACATGGCAACAGGTACTGGCAGCCGCTGCTCTGCTCGCAGCGGTCTTGCCCGAGCCTCAGGGCTCCCGGCGAGCCTCTACGCCACCGGCTGCAAGAGCTGAGCCGCTGCGACCAGCTTCTCCAAGCCTCTCCCCAACCTCATCCCTAGGCGGCGGTAGCCGAGGAGCCCTCCGCCTGCACGATAAGCTCCCTCTCGGGTTGGAAGCAGTCGAGGGAGGCTCAGCTTTTGTTTACGTGAGAACGGCTCCCCAGCAGGCCGCGCCAGCACTGCCGACCGACAGCCGGCCCGCCCGCCGCAGGCCGGAGCCGCGGCGGCTCTGTCCCCAGCGCCGATTCTTGGCGCCGGCTCGGCCCGGGGCGGGAGCAACAGGTTCAGACCCCCTTGGGGCTTCACGGCCTCTTTCCTTCCCCATCCCCCCCCTCCCGGCGAAACTCGCGGATCAACCGAACAATAATAAATAAAGCTTCGCGAGGTAAATACATTTTAAAAGGCTGCTCGAAACTCTAGCAGGCCCCTCCCCGTAAGACGATGCAGGCAAGATGTCCCCCCGTCCCCACTGCGCTGCTTACCCCCGCGGCCCCGACCAGCACTGCTCTCCGCCCTTCTCGCTCCTCAGTAACTGCGCGCGTCCGCGCCGCTGGAGGACGGAGCGTAGGCACGCCCCGCTGCCCGAAACATAATTCCGCACTGCAACCCCCCCGCCCCGGACAGAGCTAGGCTCTTCCCTCATCCTTACCCTGGTGTCTCCGTGGCAGGGGCACGCGCCGTCGCTGACTGAGGCTGCGGTCCCATCCTTGGGAACGGGGCCGGGACGTACATTTGAGGAGGCCTCGCACCTTTTCCAGCAAAAGATCTTCCCCGCCACGGCCGCAGGCGGGACCGAACAGGGACGACATCAGCGAGCTGTAGGGTCTGGGGTGGGGAGGGAACGGGGAAGTGGCCTTTCTTGCTATCCACTAGCCACCATTTTAAACCGTTAACCAGGTGAGCCTGGGCTAGAACGGAGAAAATGGGAAGCGTTAGAAAATGTTTAAAAAAAACCCAACCAAACAAAAACCTAAAACCCAACAAAACCCAAACAAACGGAACTAAACAACAAGAATCAACCAAGTTGGACAAAATTACTAGTGATGTTTTTACCTCAAACCAACTTCTGGTTAGTGTATTAACTACAACTAAAGAAGTGTACCTTCCACATACCATAGGAATCACAGGAATAAAGCATATCATGCAGGAGTGTTTACAGATTACACTGTTTGATCCAGTCTGCACTGGGGAGCATATTGCTTTTCTTAATATAGAGGGTTTGTTTGTTAGAGATAAGATATTGAATGCTCTGTAAGCTGTCCATTACGTGTTTATTGAAATGAATGAAAACCTAAAAAGTAAGGTACAATTTGTTTGCATAAATCATTATTCAGTAAATAAGCTACAGTGGATGACTGCAGAAGCAGACAGCAATTGTAATTCTCTATGTTGCTCAGGCTTTAACCATGGCATCCCTCTGAAATGCAACCCAGTGACTCTAGTAGTTCATTTGGAGCTAAAAACCAGTATGACAACATCAGCTGTGTGACAGGTTTTTTCCCCAGTGCAATTTTTTAACATGCACATTTATCTTTTTAAGTAGACCTGAATTTTAAATAAGATTTTGTCAAGTCCCTTGAAGTATATATTCAGTAGATTATACCAATTGAAGTTCAAAACATCTTTCTACCTCTCTTGTATTAAAAAATATTTTAAATATTTCAAGCTGAGTCAGGGTAACATAATGAGCTCTCATGTACAGAAGCTGATGAAGAGTCCTGCAGAAACATTTGTAGCAAGCAGGAAAGGAAACTATTAGAGACTGGAGTACACTAGTTGTCTTGTGGATGTACCTTCTAATAGCTTTGGAAAGACAACTAGAAAGACATAAGAAATTAATGCTTATTAGTTTCTTCTTTTTGCCTGAAGTGTTACAATGCAGGACAAAAAAGATCCCAAAATGGGGAAGCTCTCTAGTCCTTTTCCAAAAAAGAGGGTCTCACTGTATTAATGATTAGCCAAGGTGGGTTAGGGGATGTACACACAATGTCATATCTCTGTTACTGCAAATACTGAAGCCGTTAATGTAATTTGATAGATGCTGTCCTTAAAATGCAAGGATGGAGAATCTGTTTTGCATTTGAAGTCTCAATGTGTTTATAAACTGCAGAAGTAATTTATATATCTAATACACATATGCATGCAAGCAGTTTTTTAAAGCATAAGCTTCTTTGAAAGACCATTATTGCCACAAATATACCGTAGTATAATTTTCAGTCAGAAAGAACCTCTTAAGGAGAAGATGAAAGAGAACCAAAAAAAAAAAAAAATTTTATAATTTCAGCTATTAATTTCCAGTGACATTTTATTTCTCAGGCCAGTTTATAATATGCTTATGGCAGAAGTATCAATATTGGATGAGATGTCTGCCTTCCTGATTTACTTACTGTTGATAAAATAGCAAATATTTTAATATAGCAAATATTTTTAAATATTTTAAAATAGCAAATATATTAATGATGTACTGCTTAGCTTTATTAGGAAATGTGAAGAAGAAGTCAACTAAAAAAAGCAGTCTTCACAAAAATAGCAGAGGCACCATAACTAAGACTGTGTCCATTAAATCATTTATCAGGCAACTGTTGGGAATGCAGACTTTTAAACTAGTAATGGGAATAGGATCCAGCTAATTAAATGAGGGTGAGAGTCCGATCCTGCTCTTTCTCAGTCACATTGACTTCTCTGTGAGGAGGGTATTGCCTAGGAAACATGTATAGCAACATTTATGGCACAAGTCAATATATTTCCTACCAAAAAGATGCATTCAGAAGAGTAATTGCTTAGTTTCATCAATCTGGGTATAACATTTTCGCATTGCCAGTGATATTGCATGTTCCACTGTAGAATGGATATATATTATAAGAATTCTGAGAAGAAAGACTCCAATATATTTTTATATTTTGTATTTATGCTAGAAAAATTCTGTCTCTGAACTTAGAATAAAATGTAAAAAGAGACCAATAAAACCTTTTTTAATTAAAAATTTAATACATTATTGGTTTTATAAACATACTCTTCAGTGTTTCATCACCATTTTGTTAATGTATATTTATGTGTCTTTATACACTTTTCAGCAAAGCATTTACTCAAATTTTAGGTTAAACACAAATAGTAACAATATTCCTTGCTGGATAATGGTAATAATGATTATAGATCAGGGGTTTTTTCTCCGGATGTGTTAACATTTCATAAAGTGGAATTAAGCTATAGAAACCAATCTGAAATCAGAAGCATGATTCTAAGAGAAGCTATATATAAATATATTAAGTACGTGGTAAAGTAGTATGTCCTTAACAATCTAACTAAGGCTGGCTCATGATTTTTCTTCATTTTCATTGTACTCTTTAGAATAAAAACTTTCATACTACAATTTCTAGAAGTTATAACAGGAGAAGAATGCAGTCAAATGCAGCAATCTCCTTCACCTCAATGTGAAAGTTACACTTCAGAAATCAGATGGCAAGAAGTAGCTAGGCAGATGCAGGTAATTATGCAGGTTGTTATGCAGAGTTAAAATTAGGAACTTTATCTTAATTTTGGTGCTTGGAGTGAATTCAAGTTTTGGATTATTTTGCTGGCAAGTATAAAATATTTGTTTCACTTATTGGAGCATACATATTGGTAAGAATGCTAAATAGATTTACATTTAAAAGGTTTTTAGGGAAATTGTCTCCCCTGGGGATATACTTCTTAGCTGTTATTATTGCTATAGGAGGTTACACGTGTGTAGAAGAGAAAATATGCCCCATAAGGTAAAATAGGGTAAAAAAATCATAAAAGATATGTTAATAATTTTTAACTACAAAACAAAATATGGCAAGTTAGAAGGGTATCTGTTTAGACACAAATAGGATTGTTGAAAACCACAGGCCTTGCCTATAGCAGAGAAGTGAAGCCAAAAAAATAACAAAGCATATTAACCTTATCATAGATTTTTCAGACACATAATACCTACAGAGGGGTCTAGTTTCATCCGATTAAGGCTTGGGGTTTTTTTCCCCAAATGTTGTGTTTTGCCAAAGGTGATCACATATTTGACAGACCATACTCTCAGAAAATTTGTTTTAAAAGGCTTTTTTACAAACCATAGAACGGGCACATTCCAGAGTAACACGTGATCTGGAGTACTTGTCAATGCAACGTTTGTTCCTGTATTTGAAAAGACAAGACAATTCTGTGTTAGAAAATTTAGCTGGTTTTACACAAGATTTCCTTAAGTTTGAAAAAGCCAAGAGAAGAACTGACAAAGAGTTTGTATGCAGATGATCATATCAATGTTACATATTGTACCTCTTCCCTGTGTGGTATGGTATCAGAACAACAATACAAATTTATCTGAAAAAATGCTATGTAATTAACCAATTTTACAGCCAGTTAAAGTACAGTGTATGGGAAAGACAGCCATGTTTTTAGAAGAAAAGGAAATCTTTCTCTGCCAGGTTGATTTTTTTTTTTTAGAATAAATGGTCTTGAAGATAGATTTGTGAAACTGTAGTTTGTATAGATTAGTTTGTCATATGGCTCTATGTTATGCATCACATAGCAGTTTATTCCTGTCTGAGTAGCTTGTATTTTCCTCTGTGTGCAATGTTTGTCTCATCAGCATGCCTGAGATCCTGGCCTGTAACAGTGTGTGTAACAGAGTAGGGGTGAGAGTGCACATAGTCTACTGTTCTTTGCTTCTGATCCAAACTGTGAAACTGGAAGGATACTTTCTGTTTCAGTGGTTTTCAGAGCCAACAGCTTAGGAAAAATACAGCTCAACATTTGCAGCATCAGGCCTTTTTTTCTTGGAAAGAGTCATTATGTTGCCCATTTTGGTTTAACAGTTTCCTACTTCTTGGACAATCAAAATTGCCAAAGCAAGGCAAGGAGCACATCAGAGTTGAAATCTTTTTGAGATGGATACTGAAGATTTACAGACTGCTTTGCCACATCATGGTGTGTAGAGGCACAGCTTGCAAAGAACTCTTCTCCCTGACCTTCCACAGATGCTTTTCAAAAGGGATTATTTCACTATAGAGAACAGTGAACCCTCTCAGTGTTAAGTTACATGTAAGAAGAGGCTGAAATGTATGTGTGACCTTCTTTCACCTCATTTTGGTGCAGCCACACTTTGGATTAGGACTAAAACTATCAGTTTTCCTACAATTCTTAACTGAGGTAATTACTATTAATAACAGAGTTGAATATCTGCTTGTTACATACTAGGAATTATCAACACAGAGTTAGTATCAGCATAAAGATTTTGAGTCTAAAATCCAAACATGCTAAGTACATACAGCTTTGCCCAGGAATTTGAAAACTATGCAGTGCTTACTCAAACCAGACCATTCATTTGTGAAGGGCAGGTGATATCTCTAAAGAAAATAGCTGTTGTCTCTTGAGGAGGCTAGTCATGCAAAAAAAGGCTTATTAGGTGTTATCCATGTTATCCTACCAATACCATCCTATCAATGTTATTTTGTCAGGCAA
Organism: Turnix velox; assembly: GCA_013400935.1. Classification (NCBI taxonomy): domain Eukaryota; kingdom Metazoa; phylum Chordata; class Aves; order Charadriiformes; family Turnicidae; genus Turnix; species Turnix velox. The sequence goes on along the minus strand of VZTY01005072.1, from coordinate 137,988 downwards.
GATCAGCACCTGCAAAAACAGGAAGAGTGGGGGAAACCCTTGCCATGTTGTATCTCCTGTACAGAAAGAAGGAAACTTCTGGTGCTTTCTGTTACAGTCCCAGATATGAATGAGCAAGTCTCTAACTGGTCAAGTTTTTAAAGGTTTCAGACAGGTTCACTGATGCAAAATAACATACAATTTGCTTGAACTTGCTTTTCTCCATAGGTGTTCAGTTGATGCAAATGAGTTCACTGTTCCTACACACCACCAAGAAAGTATCAAGAGAAACTCAAAAACACAGGAAGCAGGTTTGATCTGACTAAAAGGCTTTAAATGTTGATGGTTCTGAAATAAGTGCATTTATACAAGTATATTTATATAACTGAAAAGTGTGTTATACTTTATTCTTAAATAGGAATTTAATACCAAGGGAAAATCAGTTTAGTAAATCATAGAATCATAGAGTTGGATGGAGCATTCAAAGGTTTTCTAGTCAAACTCCCCTACAGTGAGTTGGGACATCCTGCACTAGATTATGTTACTCAGAGCCTCCTCAAGATTGGACTTGAATGTCTCCAGGGATTGGGCCTCCACCACCTCTCTGGGCAACATACTACAGTGCCTCACCATGTTCATGGTGAAAAACTTTTTCCTAATGCCTAATCTAAACTATTGCTCCTCCCCAGCTTTTGTGTAGGCCTCTTTCAGGTACTGGTAGGTCACTATAAGGTCTCCCCATAGCCTTCTCCAGGCTGAACAGCCCCAACTCTCTCAGCCTGTCCTCACAGGAGAGGTGCTGCAGCCCTCTGATCATCCCCGTGGCCTTCCTCTGGACCCTATCCAGCAGGTCCATGTCCTTGTGCTGATCTGGATGCAGCATTCCAGGTGGGGTGTCATGAGAGTAGAATAAAGGGGCAGAATCGTCCCTCTCTGTCTGCTGTCCACAGCTCTTCTGATGCAGCCCAGGATCCAGCTGGCTTTCTGGGCTGCGAGCGCACACCATTGTTGACTGATGTCCAGCTTTTCATCCATCAGTAACCCAAGTCCTTTTCCACAGGACTGCTCTCTATCATCACCTCCCAGTCTATATTGTTAACAAGGACTGGTTCAGCCCAAGTGCAGCATCCTACTCTTGTTCTTGTTGACCTTCATCAGATCTGCATGGGCCCACCTTGGCAGCCTGTCCAGGTCCCTCTGGATGACATTTCATCCTTCCAGTGTGTCAACTGCATCAGTANACTCATGTCCAGCTTTTCATCCATCAGTAACCCAAGTCCTTTTCCACAGGACTGCTCTCTATCATCACCTCCCAGTCTATATTGTTAACAAGGACTGGTTCAGCCCAAGTGCAGCATCCTGCTCTTGTTCTTGTTGAACTTCATCAGATCTGCATGGGCCCACCTTGGCAGCCTGTCCAGGTCCCTCTGGATGACATTTCATCCTTCCAGTGTGTCAACTGCATCAGTAAGCTTGATGTCATCTGCAGACTTGCTGAGGGTGCACTCATTGCCACTGTCTATCATCTAAGATATTAACCAGTATGAACCCCAGCAGAGATTCCTGAGGGACAATTTTTGTCATTCCGCATCATCTGGACATCGAGCCATTGACAGCTACCCTCTGGATGTGACCATCCAGCCAGTTCCTTATCCACCAAAGAATCTGCCCATCAAATCTGTATCTTTCCAACTTAGATAGAAGAATATTGTAGGGGACCATGTCAAAGGCCTTGCAGAAGTCCAGACAGGATGTCGACTGGTCTTCCCCTGTCCACTGATGTAGTCACTCCATTGTAGAAAGCCACTAGATTAGTTAGACAGGATTTTCCCTTTTTGAAGCCATGCTGGCTGTTTTGAATCACCTCCCTGTCCTCCATGTGCCATAGCATAGCTTCTAGGAGATCTTCCCTGGCACAGAGGTGAGGTTGAAAGGTTGGTAACTCCCAACATCCTCCTTTCTATCTGTACCGGGGATGGAAAAATTGCTAGGTGATTTCTGAAGGCCAGGTGGTTCTTATCATTTGGTTTCCTTTGATTCCTTTACTAGTTTGTGGGGTTAGGATGCCCATCTCCTCCTCCCCTGATGTTTACTGGAAATGTGCCTTTGGGCCCCAGAAAACTAAGAGGGAGGTACAAGCCCAACAAACAATAAGAATAGCTTGCAGATGGCTTTCAAGACAGAGTTCAAGGCAACCTGATGTAAAAACAACGAGTAGGGTGGGACATGCCTGCCATCAGAAGCAGGATTTTGAAAAATATCTGCCCCAGATCCCATGGTCTGGGCATGTACAGGCCCCATGCACTGGGACAGGGATAAAATCTGAGCCCCAGAGCTACTATGTTGAGTTATGTATTCTTATAATTTCTGAAGCATAAAAGGATTTTTCTAATGTAATTATGCTTAATTTACAAAGAATATTAGATCTTCTCATGTACAAAATATCCTCATGTCAAAAGCTACTGGTAATCAAGACATTTTTCAGTATTTTCACCTCCCAAATTAAGCATTTAATCACTTATCAACAGTTGGAAAGGGCTTTTGAAGGTCATCTAATCCATCCTCTCTGGAATGAACTAGATCAGATTTCTCAGAGCCCCATCGAACTTGACAATGAATATTTTCAGGAATGAGACATCTATCACATCTCTGGGCAACCTGTGGCAGTATTTTACCACCCTCATTGAAAGAAGTTTCTTCCCTCTATCTACTCTCTTCCTAAATCTACCCCATTTTAGTTCAGAAATGTTATCCCTTGCTCTGTCCCTACAGGTGCTACTAGAAAGTCTATTTTCATCTTTCTTACAGCCTCCCTTTAATTCCTGAAAGGCCACAGTGAAGTATCTGCAGAGCCTTCTCTTCCATAGGCTGAACAACCCTAGCTCTCTCATTGTTTTCTTACAGAAGAGGTGCTTAATCCCTCTGAGCATTTTTGTGGCCCTCCTTTGGATTGATTCCAACAGGCCTGTATCTATCCTGTAGTGAAGACTCTACAGATGGACATGGGTAGGGTTTCTACAGAGGAGTAGAGGGCCAGAATCACCTCCCTTGATCTTCTCGATGCTTCTTTTGATGCAACCCATGATATGATTGCCCACATTACGCACTCTTGTGCAGCTTCATATACACCATTACCCCCAAGTCTTTATAATCAGGGCTGCTTTCAATCTATTAAATCCTCAGCTGGTATTGATACCAGCAGTTGCCCCAACCCAGGTGCAGGACCTCGCACTTGGCCTTGTTGAACCTCATAGGGGTCATAGGAGTCCAGTCCTTGGGCTTGTCCAGATGCATGTTAGTAAAGCAGATTTAATGATAAGCAGAGACAGAGATTGAGCAACAGCTGCTATGCATATTCTACAGCCTTGTTTATCAAATGAGCTATTCCACACACCATTCCAAAGATCTTTTGAAAGATGAAGATTCCAAATGTCACATTAGATGTCATTCCTTGGTCTTTTCTCTCCATTCCTGAATGGGCACACTAATTATTGAATCCATGTCCTCTGGTCAAGATAAAAATGTTTTTCTGCAATCAGGGGACTCAACCATAATACAAGATAATATTCCTAACAGTAGACTTCTTACAAAATGTGTCTTGAAATCTAGCAATGAACATTATTTAGAAGGTGGTACCTTGGCATATCTTATTTTTTGTCAGATCTTAAGGAAAAAAAAACAACTAAAATACAGCAAAAGTTATCTTTCAGAAGGCTGCAGAATGATGTTTGATACAAGACTTACGTAACTTCCGAAGCATATCAAATGGCTGAGGACACAATCCATTGAAAAGCTTTTTTTTTTTAACATTTGAAAGTTCTTGCTTGTTTGTCTTTTTGGGTTTCAGGAACATGATTTGTGAAGAGCAAACTTCTTTAGCATGTTCATTTCTAATAGGATTCCATTCCACTCCATTTCATTGGGTGGTTGGCACTCAAGAAGCACTTGCTATTTGCATTTGGCAGCAGCCTGTTTCTCCCTCTGTTCCTCCATGTACAGTGGATACATTTTTCAGCTATTCTTGCATAGATCACAAATTGATCCACAGTATAGAAGATTGAGAATAAAAAGGTCTGGTTTCTGTCTCTGGGTTTTAGCTGCTCTGCCAGCTATCTACCTTCCTGCTGTTTTGTCTGGAGGTTCTACAGACTGGATGTAAAAATTAGAAATCATACAAGAGTCATGTTTAAGTCTACTTTGTCCATAGAGGAATTTTCAAAGAAATTTTATTCATGCAAATTATGAGATCCAAGCTTAGCAGTAAAATTTTTGCCATAGTTTGAACCCCTCACACATATTTCACATTCCTGTAATACTTCTATACACACTTTTTTCACAAATATTTACATGTATGATAGCTTATAGAGACAGTTAAGCTTCTGGGACCAGAATCTGCTAAATGTTGAATTAATAGATTTATAGTCACATTAGAGAGTAAAAATAGCTGCTGTTGCTGTTCTTCTTTATTTTTTGTTTTCATAGGCCAAAACTGTGATTCTTAATATTTTCCTGCAATTCTTTTTTTTTCAATTTCTTAATTGTTATGGACTCCTAAAATTAGAGTAAATTAGATCATCCATGATGATTTAGGTGTTAGTAATGGCATTAACTGTTAACAGAGAAACACAAAACTCACTCCAAAACCCAAAGTATATGGCCATCATGCAGAATGAAACCAGTTGAGAAGTTACCTGCAACTAAAGCAGAAGAGAAGAAAAAGCATCTATTGAATGACTATTTTTAAAAATTCAGATGTACTGCTGTCAAGTTCAACATAGTCATGCAGCCCATTTTGCCGACTTCTTTAGAGTTTTAGAAAATCATGAGGACACTCAAGGTGGAATGCATATCAAAGTGAGCTAAAAAGAAGGAATTTCACCAAGCCACATGCTCCCATCTCCTCCCTCTGACTCCTATTAACTGTGTCTTGGCTGTGCAAAAATGTCAGTTTTCTACAATGAGGTAGAATACTTTGTGAATTATTTGAGAAATGCACGTTGTTCTCTAAAATCTCCAGGGTAATAGGCAACTAGGCTGTTCTAGACTAATGTTATTCTTGGCTTAATGAATTATAGAAGGTTTAGCATCTCTTCATCCAACTTAACGGAGTGTATTACAATCTCTGTAGTTCTCCTGAAAGTCAGTAATTGCTAATTGTTACTAAACAGCTGGCATTAAGATGCATAAAGTATCCAGCATAGGAGGATGGTTACAGAGCTTGGAACAAGCATGCCTCAGTGACACTATGCTCTCTGAGCAGATACATGAACAAGAGAGAGGAGGGGGAAACCAGGCACTTAGGAGACTGCAGTTAATAAACAGTCTATGAAATGTAGATAGGATCAAAGATGGAGAAGAACAGGTAATTTCTATCTATGAAGATGGACTCTTAAAATTAACAAGCCCATGAAAATAAATGGCAAGTGACATGTCACAGTGCTTCTGTCAATGACAGAAGCCCCTTATGAGAAGGGCTTGCCTCTGAAAAAGAAAACAACTTTGCACTTGCTGTTTTCTGAAGAGCCAGACTTCTAAAATTAGTCATTGACATTTTGACCAAATGCAAGGGTAAACTTGATCTCCTCAGTAATCAAAAGCTGAAAAGAGAGATGAAGGTTTATAAACATCAGACAGAATATAAATGGCACACTATGGTATAGCAAGTAGAGACTTTCTGGGTAAGAGGGGTGTATTAAATTAAGTCCCACTGCATTTTACTTAAATATAATTTTTAAAAGTTAAAAAGTGATTGGAGAATGCCTGTCTTGAATTGCCAGGATACATAATCATTCAGACATTGCTAGTATTTTGTGACTAAATGTTCACTTTGTCAAGTAAGTTGTTCACGCAATTGCATATACAATAGCTTTCAGGGCTTTAATTAGCCATAAGTGGCTTGTACTCACCACTAAGGCACAGAATTCTCCCCCTCAGCTAGAAAATCACAAAGTCACTAGAAACACAGGTCTTACCTAGTAAGGATCTTGCTGTCATAAAGTTCTGCTCACCACTAAAGTGCCTGCTTCTCTTCATGCACTCAGGTTGACCCTGAGCGTGCTGTCCTGACCCTGGTCCCTAGAGGGGTTTCTCTCCAGACAAAGGTGAGCTGAGCTCAAACCACAGCCTTTGATGTGATTGTTCAGATGTTGGAGAGTGTCATGACAATCTGCTGTGAAAAATGATAGCTCACCAGATGGTGGCATCACTTAACAACATTTGCAACTTAGCTAAACCTTCCTTTGTCTTACTTCATTCTTTCCAGGAAGTCAGCAAGTTCCAGCTGTGCCCCAACGTGCTGATTTTGTACTGCCATGACCTAGAAAGATGCTCTCACAATGAATGTTTGATCCATCTTGACTGTTGGAGCAAGCAGGCATGTGTTTACCTCCCCTATGTATTGCATGTCAGTGTTGCAAAAAGTAAATGAAGAGTGAGTAGACCAGCACAGGGAAGGCATCAGCACTTCATTTCGTGCCTGTTTTTTTTTAACTCCTGCTAGAGCACTCTAATTACTGAAGGGGATCTTCAATCACGGAATCACAGAATGTCAGGGATTGGAAGAAACTTCAAAAAAATCATCTAGTTCTGTGACCTTGAGCAGGAACACCTAGATCAGATCACACAGGAAGGCATCCAGTTGGGTTTTGAATGTCTCCAGAGGAGACTCCACAACATCTCTGGGCAGCCTGTTCCAGTGTTCTGTCACCCTCACTGTGAAAAAGTTTTTTCTTCTATTTCTTCTTCTAATAGGAACCTCCTATTTCCATCTTGCACCAGTAGCCCCTTGTCCTATCAGTGCATGTTACTGAGAAGAGCATGGCTCCATCCTCTTGACACTCACTCTTTACATGTTTATAAACATTAACCCCTCAGTCTCCTCCAAGCTAAAGAGACCCAGCTCCCTCAGTCTGGCCTCAGAGAGATGTTCCAATGCCTTCATCATATTTGTGGCTCTGCACTGGACTCTCTCAATCAGTTCCCTGTCCTTCTTGAACTGAGGGTCCCATAAATGTGGTCTCACCAGAGCACAGTAGAGGGGAAGAAGTACTTCTCTTGACCTACTGACTATGTGAGGGTGCCGTTGGCCTTCTTGGCCACAAGGCACCTTGCTGACTCATGGTCATCCACCAGGACCTCTAGGTCCCTTTCCCCTACACTGCTCTGTAAGTGATACATGAGGTTGTTCTTGCCCTTGTAATATTACTTGCCCTTGTAATATTTCATTGAATTTCTCCCCACCCAACTCTCCAGCCTGTCTTGCAGAAGACAGTATCAAATGCTTTACTGAAATCAATATAGACCACATCCACTGCCTTACCACATGGTTATGTCTTTATCAAACGTTATCAGGTTGGTCAAGTATGACTTCTCCTCGGTGAATCCATGTTGACTGTAACAGTGAGAACTGCAAGAGAGACACACAAATAAGACATGAAATGCAGCCTGGCCTAATAAAGCTTTCCATAGCAACAGAAGTAAACAAGTCCTCTGATGTCAGAAGTGTTTTTTTAAATAATTTGCCTCAGCACTACAATGGCTTATTGCAGAGGCAATATCCTTGTGGTGCCAGAAGAAAGTCAGTGAAGTTCAAATCCACAAAGCACTTAGACATTTGACTCCCAGACTGCAAATGTTTGGAGAATTATGCACCTGGCCTTCAAGCAGGACAATGGGAAAAAAAAGCACATGATCTAAGAAAACACAAGTGCATTCAAATTATTAGTAAATGCAATGAAGAGTCTATTCTGTTTCAACCCAAAACCTATCCACCCCCACCCCTTTTCTAGGGAGTACTTAAGTGTCTACCTAATCTCAACTGGTGCACAGATGGATGGGCCAATTTGTCTTAATCAAATTTCAATTTACTTTGACAATATTTGTTGTTTTCCTCAGGATTGCAGTGCCATGGCCCCAGAACAACAGCTTTAGATCAGCAAAAGGCTCACAGAACTTTATATCAAACTTTATATCAAAGTCACTAAAAGTATATCTCATTAAAATAATAGAACTGCATATGAGTGTGCATTGATGGAAGCAATATGATCAGTTTGACAGCTGATGCTTGCCAGACCCATAATGCATATAAAAATTAAAAAAATGGAAAAAGTTATAGCCACATCATCTGACTAGAAACACAGATCAGAGAGTTCATGTTTATGGTAGAGCCAACTCAGTATTTTGATTCACAAAGGAATTAAACTATATCATTTAAGGGGACCAAATTACTCGCAGATTAATTTGGTATAAAAGGTATTTTTAAAAGACAGAAAGAAGAGTATTCATAGAATTTCAAGGAAAAGGAGGGTTTTCTAAGATATAGAGTAGCTGATTGAAAATCACTGATGTAACAAAATATTTGGAAACCAAACCAAGATGCAGATTTGACTTTCATGTCTGCAAAAATCTAACTAGAAGTGATAAATTAATATTATGGAGTATGGGGGTGAGGTAGTAGTAGAAATCCTGTAGAAATAGGAATCCTGTGATTCTTACAAGTGTCTTCATGCACATACTGCTTTTCAGGATAACCCCAACTTCATGTAAATGATGGATTCCTAAAATGTGTAGCATATGATTTGCAGAATGACAGTGTCCCAGATTTGCATAAATTAAACATCAGATCCTGATAACTAGGCTTTCCCATTTTACATTATGCCTCAGTTCCAAATCCATGGGATATAAATGAGAGCAGCATATGGTCCAGAAATGGGAAAGCTGTGGGACTTTCGTGTACACACCATGGGAGCAAATGGCTGTCCCACAGATGGTGAAGTATTTAGATACATCTCCTGTATGATGGATGCCAGTACTCAAGAGGATGGAGCCATGAGCTCCCTAGAGCTTCTAGAGGCTTCTGCTGGCTAATGTGCCCAGGACAGATGCTAGATTGACACAAAGGGTTTGCAAGCAGAGCTCTTCCTTTTACATCTTGACTTTCTGTTTTCAGTACTGACCTGTATGTAGAAATTTACAGAATAGGTGAATGATCTTTCCATTAAAGATGTACTATAGTTAGAGCTTGTCTGTGAGAGCACTAATAATAATAAAAAACAAATTTCAGATTTATTGTTCTACTTCAGTCTTTTCCATGAGTAACGTGTAGAGAAATCACTATTTTTCCTCCTTTCTGGGCCTGAGGCTGTGAAACAGAACTCACTAGGGAGAATGGGTGATAAGAGAGAACCGAGAAGGTACTTCCATTCCCCACAGGCTTCCACAGGCACAATTTACGTGTAACACTATTAGCACTGACAGAGCAAGCATTTAGACACAGACAGCGGGGATAATGTCATTGAAAGGGAAGTCAGTAAAATCTTAAAGTGAGAAGTAAATCAGTCCACTGGTGTATTTTGAAATATGAAGCTCAACTAATTGGAGACAGATTTTAAGAAATTAAATTAAAAAAGGAAAAAAACCCCAAACTATTTAGAGTTATTACTTGTGACTCTTTAGCTATCTGTAACAAGTCAGGCCATGAGGCCCCTAGCATACTGGTGTATATCTCATCAGCTGTAGCCAAACGCGTATAAAAAAACAGCAGAAAAATGTCAGAAGAAACAAACATGAAAATACTTGTGACAAATGAAAACACTGCATTTAATGAAGTAAGGTACTGTGAACATACAAAACTCCTTTCCCATGGTTGATCCTGTCTCCCATACCCTGCCCAAACCACCTGCACTCCCCTCATGACCCCATTCCCTTTGCCTCCTCCTGCAATCATCCTATTACACCCTCCCAATATTTTATGGATACTTTATAGTGTTGCTGGCATCAGACTTCTTATAGCGGACTGTGAACTTGATGGCCTATTGATAGTGTTTATCTAGACCACAAATGTCGGGCTTCCACATGAGCACTGGAGTGGACAAGCAGTTGGAGCTAGGCTAGAAGCTGAAAGAATTGATCCTTTTTTGCTCTCAGAATGTGGATTTCTGGGTCAGAGCTCATGTAACAGGAAGGAGAGCAGCAATGTGCCAAACCAGGCATGGGTACAAAGATGAAGCAGCAGCAGAGTGCATAGGTGGCTCTGTACTGCTGACTGATGCTGTTAGGGTATCTTCTGCTGATGCTGTTTTGCACCCTGAACGGTGCTCCAGTAAAGCACTGCAAGAAGTTTCTTCACACTCTTGCCTCCTTTCCCTTTCATAGAATCATAGAATCATAGAATAGTTTGGGTTGGAAGGGACCTTAAAGATCATCGAGTTCCAACCCCCCTGCCATAGAGAGGGACACCTCCCACTAGACCAGGCTGCTCAGTGCCCTGTCCAGCCTAGTCTTGAACACCTCCAGAGATGGGGCATCCACAACTCCTTGGGGCAACCAGTTCCAGTGCTTCACCACCCTCACTGTAAAGAATTTCTTTCTTATGTCTAGTCTAAATCTATCCCCCTCTAATTTACATCCATTGTTTCTAGTCCTCCCATCCGATATTATGTTAAAAATTCCTTCCCCTGCCTTTCTGTAGGACCCCCTCAGGTACTGATAAGTTACTATGAGGTCCCCTCTGAGCCTTCTCTTCTCCAGGCTGAACAACCCCAATTCCCTCAGCCTGTCTTCATAGGGCAGTTGCTCCAGCCCTTTGACCATCTTCGTGGCCCTTCTCTGGACCCTCTCCAATAGCTCAATGTCCTTCCTGTGTTGAGGGCTCCAGAACTGGACGCAATACTCCAGGTGGGGTCTCACCAGTGCCGAGTAGAGGGGTAAAATCACCTCTCTTGACCTGCTGGTCACACTCCTCTTGATGCAACCCAGGATTTGGTTGGCCTTCTTGGCTGCGAGTGCACACTGTTGGCTCATGTTGAGTTTGTCATCAACTGACACGCCCAAGTCTTTCTCTACAGAGCTGCACTCAAGCCACTCTCCACCCAGCCTGTATCTGTGCTTGAGATTGCTTCGACCCAGGTGCAGGACCTTGCACTTGGCCTTGTTGAACTCCCTCCACTCCTTCTCTGAAACAGAGTTTTCTTTTGTGGCACAATACACAGAATCAGAGAATGTCAGGGATTGGAAGGGATGTCAAAAGATCATCCAGTCTAATCCCTCTAATGGAGGAGGAACTCCTATACCAGGCCACACAGGAAAGCGTCTGGGTGGGTTTTAAGTGTTTCCAGAGAAGGAGACTTCACAACCACTTTGGGCAATCTGTTCCAACTTGTTCCAATATTGTCACCCTTACTGCAATAGTGTTTTTTCTCATATTTATGTGGAACCTTGTGTGTTCCAGCTTGCACCCATTGTCCCTTGTCCTATCATTGGAGTTTACTGAGAAGATCCTGTCTTCATCCTCTTGCCACTTACCCTTTACTACTTAAAAACATGTGTGAGGTCACCCCTCAGTGTCCTCTTCTGCAAGCTAAAGAGACCCAGCTCCCTCATCCTTTTCCTGTGTGCAGAACTCTCTAGAAGCCTGTCAGTCAGTCTGCAGCAATCAAAACACCCAAAGGTACCATATACCTATATATATGTCTATCACTGTATAATGTGGCATAGCATTGTGTACTCAGAAATTTCACAGCTAAATGTTCATGACTGTATAAAGTCTACTGCCTTTCATGCCTCTGAAGTGTTCTCATAGATGCAGAAAAATATTGCTGATGTAGCTGCACAACTGCACAACAAACTGCACACAGTCAAACTGCTACTGCACAGAGTCTTCTGATAGAGATCAAAGACCCATAAAAGATCTAGTTTTATAAAGTATAATGAACTTTAAACATTAAAAATATTTGCTTGCATAATTGAATTTTTTTCTAATGATTTAATTTATATTTACACTATTATATACGATTACACTTTTACTAAAATATTTACCTATAAAATGTTCCCATTACATAGTTATACATGTAAGGCTGATAAATTGGATTAAATACAGGTATCATGAGTTAATTTACTAAGTATTTCATCATGAGACTAAATTTCACTGTTAAAAAAAAGAAAGAAGTACAAACATGAAAGGATAGATAGATTGCTAGGCACTCACAATAAGCTTACAAATTAAGAATGTCACCTATTTAGTTACAATGGTATAGATGAAAATGATGGCTCTTTATTTTCACCAATTTGTGAAGAGAATTAATCTTAGTAATTTTTTCACTTCCTTTGTTTTATGTATGGTCATAGAAAGGTTGATAATAAAAGTAAACTGAGGAGAAGCAACACATTTCCTAATGTACATACAGAGTGTCCTCTAAAAGCTCAAATGAAACCCCAAATTCTGCTTGCACTGAAAATGTAGCAAATGAGCTTTTGGCTTCCTCTGAATTTAAAGTTCCAAGTTATTGGCACCCAAGTGAGTAATGGAGGAATTTTATTTGGAAACACTTTTGGAAAGTATTCAACTTGGTTTTGGCAACATTATTTCACTGTAGTTTGAGGCAGATTTTCACCTTTCTTGGAGTGTGTAACTTGCTGGCATTAATCCAGGTATAATTTAATAGAATTCTGTTATCTAATTTTTTAAACATGTTCAATGGACATTTTGTGAACAGTCACTAAAAGACATACAATATCTCTTCTGTTTTGCATATGGTATTTTATATTTTGGTCTCAAATAAAGAACTTCAAAGCCTTGAAGTGGCATAAACATTTTTTACAAATGCAATAAGGAGCTATCAACATTCGGAATTATTCTTAGAATTTATGTACTGCCTCCCCAGTTTCACTGGAATTAATTTGTTCAGGAGCAACTTCCAAAACAGGAAAACAATGCTATATTTTGTATGACTTCCTCTCCCCCCACAAAAAGAATAAGTCCACCTCTTAAGCTCCATTTCTTTTCTTTAGCTGAAACTTAAAAACTAATTTTTCATTGTATTTCATTTTCTCACCCTAGAATCTCAGAACTGCATTGTCACTAAGGCTGGCCAGTACCTATAGAGATTACCTAGCATCACTTCTGCTTAAAGCAGGATCAGCTACAGAAGGTTGCTGAGAGACATGTTCAGTTGGGTATGTCTGTATTCAAGGATGGTGACTCCAGAGCCTGTCTGTGCTCTGTTTAGTAATTGACTGCCATTGAAATAACTTTTTTTAGAAAAAAATAAGTTATTTTTCTTAATTTTAGACAGCATTTACTACATTTCAGTTTGTACCTACTGCTTCTCATTCTGCCATTATGCTCAAGTGAAAAGAATCTGTCTACACCTTCTTCAGTTGCCCCCTCAGGTACGGTTAGATCCATAATGGTCTTTCCCTGACTATACTTCATCTGGAGATAAACTATTCAAATAATTGAAATTAGAATAGTGTGTTTAATAAACTTTTCCCCTGTATGAGTTGGTAATTTCTCTTCTCTCCAAGGGAAGCAAAAAGCTATTGTAAATGGCAGTATTTAATCATAGAATAGAATCATAGAATCATAGAATAGTTTGGGTTGGAAGGAACCTTAAAGATCATCGAGTTTCAACTCCCCTGCCATAGGCAGGGACACCTCCCATGAGATCAGGTTGCTCAGTGCCTTGTCCAGACTATTCTTGAACACCTCCAGAGATGGGGCATCCACAACTTCTTGGGGCAACCAGTTCCAGTGCTTCACCACCCTCACTGTAAAGAATTTCTTTCTTATGTCTAGTCTAAATCTACCCCCCTCTAATTTACATCCATTGTTTCTAGTCTTCCCATCCAATATTATGTTAAAAATTCCTTCCCCTGCCTTTCTGCAGGACCCCCTCAGGTACTGATAAGTTATTATGAGGTCCCCTCTGAGCCTTCTCTTCTCCAGGCTGAACAACCC